>JANIJG010017557.1:0-37709 GCA_024611175.1 Megaceryle torquata | reverse complement strand
TTGGACACCCTGGTAGGTTTTTTTGGGTTTGTTCTTTTTTTTTTTTTTTTTTTTTTTTTTTTTTGAGGGGTGGGGTTTTTTTTGTGGTTTTTTTTTTGGTTGGTTTTTTTTTTTGGTTTCTTGGTTGTTATGTTTTTGTTTTTTGTTTTTTTTTCCAAGCTCCTTCTGTAGGCTTCTTGCCCAAGTGCATGTTGGGATTTCCCTTTTGCTGAATGAGCTGCTTGTTTGAGAGGGAGGAAGTAAGGTCCCTTCTGGATTAGGAGGGAATGGGGGTGGAGGGTGGGGAAATGTCCTGTTTCATATGCAAAGCACACTGAAATGAAAAAAAAAAAAAACAACCCAAATGAAAACCTTTTAACAAAACCATCCATGTCACAGACTGGCAGAGCAGCTGCTGGCTTTGTTAGGGAGAATATTAATGTTTTGAAGACTCACAGAACCTTTAAAAAATGAGCTAAAGGATGGATTTTTATTTGTAAGTACAAGCTGAGGTAAAAAAACCCCACACAGTAAATCTCCTTATTGATATTTGTGAATGGAATGTGCTATCAATTGATGTGATAGCAACTTCCACAACAGAGTCACGAGCTCGGGGAATACGTTGGTACGCTCTGCTCTGGGATTTGAACGTAAAAATGGCCCTGATTCTTCAGTTGCTCACCTCAGTATTAGCTGTGTGTCATTCGGTTGCAGTTAAGTTTCTCCTGCTTGGTCTAATAAGTGATCTAGCAAATGAACATTTAGTTTTTCCATTCTTAACCTAATGTTGCTTCAGCTGGGAGCAGTAAAATGTGTGCCACAAATGAGGAGTCCAGTGCTGAACATTTTTCTTTTATTTGCATCAGTGATCGTTCATCAGGAATCAGATGGGAAAGTTTCCATAAGATACAAAAGGTATGGAGGGCAACTGTACTTTTGCTCAGTTGTCCACAGTCCTCGTTCCTCTTCCTGGTAAGGTCAGCAGGAGATGAATGAAAAAACAGTTTAAGGTCAAAAAAAACAACTGGCCAAACAGAAAGCAAACCCTTGCTTGTACGTGTCTCATGAAAGATTCCCTGATAATGACTAGTGTTAAATCCCCTGTAATGTTTAGTGCACATCCAGCCCCCCAGCCCTCACCATTTTATTACTTGGTCTTATTTGTCAAAGCAAATACTAATGCAGAGCATTATACTGGCTTAAGGCTGGAGTGTCTCTGCTGTAGCTGATGATGGTGTGGAAGTGGTATTGGCGTCATCTCTATCAGCAGGAACAATGCGAGGCGGACCCTGTGGCCATTCCTGTTGATGTTTGCAAGATTGTGCATGTTGTGGGACGTGATTGTTTCCATTTCTGGAATAAAGAGGGGCTACAGTTAGGTTAAAAAGTTTGCTGATTATTGGTATAAGAAGCCTCACTTGAAAAAAGTAGGCTACTGAAAGGGACAACTCATAGAAATGACCTTTCAGGATATTTTACAAATAGTACACTTGATGGTGAGCGATCTCGCGTCACCCTGGTTCTGTAACGGTGCAGCCGAGGCACCAGAAGAGTTCTGATGTTTTCATCGGTGTCTGTGTATGAAAATCTTTTTTGCCTTAAGAGAAGGTAGCTAAATGTCTTCCGTACTGTTTAGATTTTTCTAATTTAGAAGTACAGAAATGATCAAAGCTGTAATAGTGTAATAATAACACTTCTCAGCCGTGAAAGTATCTCTGTCACATAAGTACAACCTTCAGAGATGGAAGGAAGTGCTCTGCTGCAGGCCTAGCACATTTCTGGTTCGTGTGCTGAACTCATTTTCTTGCGCAACATTTTCAAATGCTGTATAATCTGATCTCTTAAAAAGGGAAGTGTGTTCTGCGTGGTAACCTTCCAACTGTGAGCAGGTATTCCCTTCTGCTGGTGTGTCTGCCTCTGTCTGTCGATGGGCCTGAAACAATGAGTCCATTTTATGTTGTGGGGAAATTGTGGTTTTGACTCTGAATCCGTACCCAGCTAAAAAATATCAAAATCTGGCATCCTTGGAGCAAGGCTTCTGCCAGACCGTTTTCATCCTGCACACTTCGGGTCGCTTGTGTACAATGCAGCTGGCAGATAATTGCATGTTTTTCTCTACTCTGGTTAATCTTGGAGTCAAGGGGTATTTTTCCTGCTACAGGTCTGAAAGTTTTCTCAAACCTTTCTTTAAATCCACACTAAGTTTAGTGGCAGAGGGGGCCAGATGTTGATACTTTTTCTCCTACAGTTATTGCAAGGAAGGTGTTTGGTATTTTTAAGCTGAAATAGATACTGTTGGACACAGAGCTGGTTTTGACAGTACCTGAGAGCTCTATGCCTGAGCAGAGAGTAGCGATCGCAGGTTTAAGTAGGGGAATAGTTAGCAGGGGTATAAAACATTTGTTGTGGTTCAGAATATTGCTATTGAAATGGTAAATAGAATCAGTTACATTCTAATATTCTTAACAAAAAAAAAAAAAAAGTTGAAAATTTCAGTTGGAAATTTGTTTCATTCAGAAACTGTCTTTGCTTTTTCTTATTACCCGTAGTTTATTTTACTTAGCTGCCTTCCGCACAGGGAAGCGCTTGTGTAATGCCCAAGCCATTCCCACTCTGCACTGAATGATATGCAAATCTAGTCAATTAAGCAGGGGGGATTTAATTAGCAGTTTAAGTTCATGTGTGAAGTGTCTTGCCTTAATTACTTAACAGTTTTGTTGCAAATTTGCTAAGTTTTTTTTTTTTCCCACAGAACTATCAAAACTGTGATTTTTTTTTTTATTTATTTTTTTTAAACATCTTCAAATCCTGAGTATTGCCCAGTGCATTTGACCTTTGTACTGCTTCTGTGTATGTGTGCTCCTCTACTCATAAAGCTCTTTTCAAAGCTGTGGGGACAAAGCAAAACTGTGTTTATTGTTTCAGAATAGAATAATACATTAAAAAAGGAAAAAAATTAAGCATTTTTGCACTTAAAATTTGGAGTGAAAGCCCATTTATTTGTCGGTTTTGTAGCTAGATGACACCATTATTGCAGTATCTGTGGAACTGCCTAATATGGTTGTCATGCATTATATTAATGGTTGCTTTTGTTTCACGTTCTGTCTGGACGAGTTGCTTTTCCCCACCACTGCAGGATGTCAGTGTGTTGCTGTGTCAGTGGGGCTCCAGTGATGCAAGTAACTCAACACAAACAAGAACACGCTCGTGCTGCTGTCGAATGTGGGGCTTTTTGTTTCGCATCTTCTTGTGCAGAGTATCTGAGCACGAGAGCAGCACCATTGAATTCTGCGATGGCCATCCCTGCCATCTGATTTATGTATCAGGATGGTGCTGTCCTGTGGCCTTGAGTTTGGCTGCTTAAAAAAATCAAGGGTGGGAAAATGTGCTATAGAATGATGTGGTTTTGCCCATTACTGCGTCACCACTCATGGCATGTATACGTTGAGACTGTAAGAAAGACTATTGATTGCTGTAACCCTTCATATTTTAGTGCTTCTCAGTTTTATATTGACAGGTGCTTTGTATTCTTGAACCGATAGCTAAAGTGAGAGCACTGTTTTTGAGAAAATACTTGGTTGAAAAGGCTCAGTATGTTTTTTTATCACAAGAAAAATACTTTTGAGTTCAAATGGAACCCTCCATAGTCTGGCCCAGGACCATCTGGTTTAAGACATTTGGAGTCCAGCTAGCGTTGGTTATGTACATGCATGGCTGGAGAGGAACAAGAACATCTTCTCTTGCAGTCCACTGCAGCACAGATTTACAGGTATTACCCAGTGATTGTTGTAAAGGACCTGTTATTTTAGATCCAACATAACTTCTTGCTTTTCCATCAGTACAGGTAGAAGTTTTGCTTGTTCATCTTCCACAAAGCACAAGCTGCCTTTAATGTCAGTGTATAGTTGCTGGTGTAGTAGTGACATCCTCACTTGAAAGCTTTTAGACTTGAAAATGGGGTTTCTACCAAACAGGAGTTTGAGCAACAGGGATAAGAAGGTACTGCATTAGCTCTTGTGACTAGTTCTTGCATCTGTGCATCTTGTATAGATTTTAAATAATTGAACACATGGACTGCTGTCTGCAGTAGCAGTGGTGGTAGAATCACTTCAGTCAGCAGACAGCCAGTCTGGGCAACAGACTAGGATGTTTCCTTCAGGTCCTTTGATTAAGGGATCCTGTTTCAAGATTGACTGTAGCACCATATGATGGGAAACTCACTCTATTAATAATTCTTTTTAAGAAAACAGAAGAAACATTTCTTAACCAAAACTCCTCATTTCACATAATGGCTTTTTGTAAATTGCTTTTGTGAATCAAAGCTATGTTAGAAAGAAAGTAAAAAAAAAACCTACCCTTCTTACACTCAGGATTTCAGTCCTTGATGTATCTCCACTACCCCAACACCCAGTATTAGTGGAAATGTCAAAGAATTCTGTAATACAGAGTGCTGCTCCCTTTCCACAGAGTTGCAGTACATTTTATATAAGCCTGTTGAGATCTTCCCACCTAATGGCAATGTAAGGGGATCAAAGAAAGCAAAAGTTAACAAAAACCAAGGAGTGAACTGGCCTGTTTGCTTTCCCAATAGAAATGTGAATGCAGTGATTCAGAATTTTCATTTTACTTCTAAATATCACACTGCTTCTAAAAATGTAAATATAAATAACATCCAACTCCTAATTGGATGCGTTCAATCCTCCATATTTTCTTTTTCTGTGCTTTTCCAAGCTGGGTTCTGGAGGCACTTTCTTCAAATTTATTATTATTGTTAATCTCATTAAGGACCTGCATTGGTGCCAGGATATTTTTTAATAGAATTTCTTTCCAGTTCAGCCAGGGCAACCCTTTTGTTGAACCTTCTTTTGGATAGTGTTCCCATGTGCTGCGAAGGCGCTGACACATGACCTCGTTACACATAGAAAATCCTAAATGTCCTGCCCCTTGCCAAACCTATCACAAAACTACCCATCACTCCCTTTTCAGGATCCCAGATGGTAAATAGCAGCAGGAGGTGAAAGGGGAGCTTTGTCTCCATTCTGAGTCCTGTTTTAAGTATTCTGTGTCTGTCTGTATCCCTCTGCTTTTCCCACTCTGCCCATAAATTAGCAAGCCAGCTTTTCTGACAAGGGAAGACAAAATGTCCATAAGCTGCAGTAACATCACCTACTCAAGATAACGTTTTTGAACAGTCTTCAGTTTCATTTTATCTGATTGTGATCTCTCTTCATTTGGGCAGAACTTCTGTCTGGCCTGCTCGCTATGGTACTTAGGGAAATGCAGCTTTTATCGAACATCAGCCTGCGATTTATAATTTCTCTGGCACCTTCAGAAAAGCAAGTATCCCCACGCTGAAGTTTTCCTACACCCTGGGTGGCTGAGCTCTGATTATTAAGAAACCCCGCAAACAAACAAAACCCCAGCCCCTCAGAAAACCCACTACAAAGACATGCTTGTCTTGTTTAGTGTTTTTGTAAAGCCAAAGTTGCAAGAGGAGCAGCGGTTTCTGCTGGATGGGGTGCTCTGGGAGCAGCTGCTTTCTGAGCATAAAAAGGGATTTATCGGACAGGCAGTGAAAGGAGCAGGGCTATGGTCAGTGGGATGCAGCAACACAGATGGAGTTGCCGTGCAAATCTGTGACCATTTTTAGAAGCTGTGCTTGGCTTCTAGGATTCTCCAGGCAGGATATTGTCCCTGCACACGCTTCCCATGGAGTTCCCCGAAGTGGCAACAATTTCCTCTCGCTTTGTGCAGGAAAGATGTTGTGGGCTCTGTGCAGGGGGGAGTTCTGTAGCGTGAACTGTGCTGGTCGTGCTTCTGGAATAGTCTTGCCAGGATCTTATTTTTTTTATTGGAGACAATAGGTAGGTCCTTGTGATTGGTCTTGGGTGGCAGGTGGGAAGGTTATGTAAAAGTTATACATTGATCACCTCTCAAAATGAGGTATCAAATCCAAGTATACACACAATAGGAAACTTGGCCTTTTTATGCTATTTACAGTTTTCATATTGTTTGGATCTAGTGGCTTCTACTAAGGAACACTGATTTGTGCTGGCTGAGTGTATGTCCTTGTTTGTTGGGGACAGGTTGCTTGGTTTTCCTTAATTAAGATACTACAATTCTCCTTAGCCCCTTGTAATTCCACAGCTACCCTGCATTCATCCTGAACCTCAAATCTGGCAGCTTTGTGAGTGGGAGATTAGTCTTTGCTCTGACCTGGGCTGCAGCTGAAGTAATGACTTTCCAGTCTCAGCTGATTGGAAATCAGAGACTGGTGAACTGCAATATTGAAGACTTAATGAATTCCCTGGATTCCCTGGTGGTTTTTTGGTACATCTTTATTTTAAACTGTTGAATATTAATAAGGAAAGGGGAGTGGGAGTGCAAGGCCTGTTTACTGTCTAGTACTTGAAAGGGATACTCTTTTTTGTTTGTTTCATTTTATGTTGCAAATATTACTGTTGAAGTCCTGTGTGATTGCCAAGTCCCTACCTAGCCTCTGGATGCTGGGTGACTGTCAGCTGGGAAGCTGCTGGGAGGGATTTAAAGCAATAGTGCCTCTTTTGCAGGTGTGACTCTGCGACCTTGAGTGAATGTACCTTTGACCATTTTTAATGGTGAGAAGGATTATGAAGAAGAGAGGGAAGAGCTCATGTGTCTTTGGCTCTGTTTTCTGAGTAAGAATACTCCCCTCTCCACATTGTAAGTTAATTAGCAAAGGTTTTTTCCTCCTGTGGGATCTCCCGTCTTTCTCCTGACCTGTAATTCTATGTATAGTCATCAAGTAAAATAGATCTGATGGGCTCAGTTCTGACACGTTGTGTTTTGACAGCACATTTTGTTCATACTGAGTCAATACTTTTGAAGCTGTAGTTGCTTGGTCACTTTAATTTGACATATACCTAGTTGCTGCCAAAACTCCTTTTGGCTTCTGCCCTAACACCAGCCTACTGTTCCTGTCACCTTCTTTGACTGTCACTGGTGCTTTTATGGCTGCACAATGTGCAACAACTCACCAGGGAATCAATCTGCCTGAAAATTAGTCATTATATAAGGAGAGTCACAAAAATTAACTGAACAAATGTGCTGTTGAGTGTACAGAAAAAGCAGGTTGGGGTTGGTTGGTCGATTTATTTTTTTTTCTTTTTTATATGTCTATTTTTTTCCACTGGTGTTACACATTATTCTTTCAGATTGCCAAAGGTAGAGAGGTTTCAGTTAAAGGTATGGTTTACATGTTGGTGCTTTATTCTCTACCTTAAACTCAAACAATATAAGGGCCAGACTAGTAATGGGAGTGTGAATTAGACAGAATCAAACAGTACCTCTTCAGCCCTAGCTTCTGTAATTTGTTAAACTTCGGTGTAGTCGAAGTGGCTGCTAAAGATTAGGTCAGTGTCTTTTTTTAACACCTTATTAGGCTGTTGCTCTAAACTATGAGCTTCTGGGAATGGATTTTTCATTTTTTTTAGAAAGGCTTTTGATGGATGAAGCTGTAAAATGAATAGAAATAGTGTCTCCCTCTTCCTTTTTCCTCCTACTCAACGCTCACACACAGTCAGCCCTGGGGTCTTTTCTTTCTGTGTGGTTGGCAGAACAGAGAAAAAGAGAGCGAGAGAAGGAGACTGTCTGGGCCCCTAGTGCTGTCAGGAGAAGAATAGCGGTGCTGTTACCGCTAAATCTAAAGGGACAAGCTTGTATATGTATGCTGCAGCAGCCAGCGGGCTGAATTAGTGGCATTTAGGCACTGCTAAGAGGCTAATTGAGTCACTGGTACTTGCTGATTAAACCAGCAAATCCAATAATGTATGGATGTGCATGTTTGTGTTTGGTTCTATGCTCTCTGAAAAATAAGCATCCTAGGGGTTTTTTTTTTAACCCTTTCTATTTTGGTCAGGCTCCTCACTAGCTATAGGAATATTAGAGCATCTAAATAAATCTTTTGGGGAGATCCAGCTTAATTTATTCCATTCTTTTCCTCCCGGTCTCCTGGAAGTGGATGAGAAGGCATTAAAACACTTCCATTACTGACTGCTGAACTGTACCCGTTCTAAAAGTGCTGTATTAAGTGAGCCTTTGGTTTAATATGGGATAATCCGAATTGTGAGGTGACAGAAAGTAAAGAACTGAAACCATCCATGGTGGATGATACATCCTTGCCACGTAGGTATGACAGACGAAGCCTGTGTAGGAATTTTGGTTGGCATCCATCTCTTACCACTCCACCTTCTTCAGAATTGTATTAGTAATGCACAGGTGGTGATTGCACCACTGCTTCTGAATATCTAATCTGGTAAATGCATAAACAACTCAACTGTCCTACATAATGATGAGGATTATAATGTAGGTAAAGCAAATTCTGGTTTTTAAATGGGTTGTAGGGGGTGTACACGGAGAATCTGTAAAGCTGACCTAAACTTTCATACACCCTTGCAATGTATTTTCTAATCCATTGTCTCTCCTGCAATCTGCCCGCAGGCAGGCCCCGCTTTGCTTTTGCTCACAGTGGTTGTTATAATGATTGTGGCCTGATTGACTTCAGTAGATTTACTCCTGGTTTACAGCACTCTTAACTGGAGAGCAGAATGAGATTTTTGTGTTTTCCTTTGAAGGGTGCAGTGCTCTCAGGGAGGCTGTTGTGCTGAGGGCATGCTGCTTTCAGGGATTCTTTTTAATTTTGTTTTTAATGTGGAAGAAGAATAAGATGCCTCTCAATCTAAACCAGAAGGACATGTATGAAAAAATAGTAAAACTCATAGAGGCGAATGGTGGGTTCAGAACCTTGTGAGTCATTGCAGAGAGATTGACAGTTTGGGAACATGAACGCGGGGGAGTGAGGATGGGATGCTCAGGGGCTGATGAGATAAGGGAGTCTATAGAATGTCAGCAGAGGGGTCAGCAGCAGCGTGCATCTCATTCCAGAGTTAAACTCAGGCATTGGGAAATGGCATTCCTTGATGGCAAACACAATCTGACAGTTCTCAGCTAGCTACAGTATTCACTCCCCCCCCACCCCCAACTGAGTATCAGTGGATGCTTTGGAGATCCTGTCTGTTCTTGTCTTCAAAGCAGCAACAAGAAAATATTTAAAGCCACAAGCGCACCTTGGAGGCTTTGCAGGGTAAGTCAGGTTAGCAAGAAATTTATGTACTTTAAAAACTGTCCCTTTTCAGGCAGCTCAGTTCTTGGGACAGTCAATCTGGTTTATGTCCTCTTGAAAGATTACAGAGCTTTACTCTATATGTAGCACTTCACTTCTGTCTTTCTTCCTCTTCTTTTTTTCCTTTCTTCTTCTTCCTGTGTATGTGAAAGAATTCCCTTCTGTTCATGGGCAGGTCTGGACTGGATCAGCCCCCTGGAATTAACTAAGAGGAGTTCATTCATTCCTCCTCTGAACGAACTTGGTGTTTGCTGGGTATAACTCGTTCAGGGGTGATGGGGCAGGAACTGTCCTCCTCTTGTTATTACCAAAGGGGCAGGGAGGTGATACTGCTTTAGTGGGTAGGGCAGAGGATTGAGTCAGGAGAACTTTTTTGTAGTCCCAGCTCTTGACACCATTTAACCAGGTGACCTTGGACAAGTTACCTCACTTCTCTGTGCAATAGGACTGACAGTGTTTACCTCCCTGCCCAACAGGGGTGTTAAGAGGATTTTTGTGAAGCGTTTTACATATATACAGGATTGTTTTATTGCTGAGAATTGTTGTTTCTTTATGAATATGTATGAAAAGTGCTGAGACATTACCTCACCTTGGCCTTCGCACACAACTCATTACAGGCTTGTGGTTGCTCTGAACTTCGGTAGTGGAAGAGACAAGGAGTGTTGTCCTCAGAAGCTGCTGACGTCCTCAGAAGAGAAAGTGGCAAACACACTTTCTCCTTCTCCAATTAGCGCTGTGTTAAAAGAAAAATATGTTTATTGTGAATATGCATTCCTTTTGGTGGTGGATTGGAGATGGGGTCTAGGAAGGCTCTTGTCAAACTGTGTATGTGTTACTTTTCTGTAGACATTTTTGTGAGATCCTACAATGCAACTGATTGCTGAGGGAGAAGAGGAAAGATAATGATGAAACATTGTGCTATAGTTTTATTTTTGAATCCTGAAAACTAAGCTTTTGACAGGGAAATCAACAGCACAGAGCCCATGAGAAGGTTGCACAAGCACTGTCTCCAGGGTGTCACTCTGGTGGTGTCACGGAAGGCTTCCTCTTTTAATCCATACAGTGCAGCTGTGCTGCTTTCAAAAGAGACTCTTCAGAGCTGGGAGGGTTTCCAGTCTGTAAAGGGAAGAAGGGTGTGATCCTCATCTTGTTGGATCTTTTACACAGAGTGAAAAAAGGGCAGGACCATTGTAAAGGAGACCATAGCAGACCTGTGTGGCCGAGGGAGAATTTTCTTTGGCAGAAACTAAGAACAATGGCCATAAGTTTGCCTTATATGCTCTTCTTGCAAACTACAGTGTGCTGAGATGGAAACATGGCTCAGAGTGACTTGATATGGCTGTGACCTTAGTTTGAACTACTGCACTGACTTGTAGTGGGGGCTGGCACCAAGCAGCCAAACCCTGGTTATTTTATCGTATATATGTGTTCCCAGATGCCACGTGAGAATTAGTGAAATTTTTTTTTTTTAAGGTTTTATGGATGTTACTCTTGAGCTCTGCCAGTATTTCATTCTGTTTCAGTTGTCCTGTCTATTTGAAAAAAGAAAAAGTAAAAAGCAAAAGCCTTTTTGCATTGAGTTGTCATAGGATTTCATGTTTGGGTGGAAGTTGTTGAACGACAGGTGTATGTGAGTACCAAGTGCTTTACAATAAATGTTCCAGCCTTGTAGGTTGCAGGTCTTCTCAGGTGATATGAGTCAACTGTATAATGACAGCTATCAGATAACATCTTCTGTCCCTGCTCAGAGCCAGCAATCTTAGCTTCCAGTCTACTGTGTTGGCAAGGTAAGCTTAGGTCAGATAGAAACCTGTCAGAAGCTCTGATCTGAAGAAACAACTGTGCTTCCTTCTACTCTGACGTCTTTTAGTTTGTGCTTTTTGGCCAAGCTGTTAACACTCACTTCTAAAATCTCCTTGTATTCATGGCACACGTTGTGGGCATAATGAATTAAAAAGTGAAGTTGTGACATGAAGAAACAAATGGGCATAGAATGGATGAAGCATTGGAGTGCTGTAGCCCTGTCTGTTGCACAAGTTCTGTCAAGTTGAATGCTTGGTTTGGTCCTCATTTCCCCCTCCCCACCCCCCAAAAAACCCCAACCCTCACTAAACCCCTGTTTGAGTGGATTTCTATGCTAGCTGAAAATAGACAGGAGTGGCTCCTCATCTCCCCGTCCCTTATCTAGGACTCATTTTTGCAACTGTTTTTCACCTCATGTGGGACTTTCTAGAGGAGTTCTGTGCACTAAAGGTTTTTCCAGTCCAAATTTATGGTAAGAGCTGCTGGGGGGGGTGTTCAGTTTGGCTACAGAAATACTTCTGGTTTTTAGGTTAATCACAAAAGCTGTAACCTAGAAATGCTTCAGGTTAGTGTTTGGAGAAGGGAAAGTTAGTTTCAGTGGTGGAAGATGGAATGAAATTGAAACTTCTGTTCCAGACTGTCATTTTGAGGGGAAAAAGCGCGCTCTCTTCCCTACAGAACACGCCTTTCCCAAACTGCAAGCAACATGCTACATGCAAAAGAGAAAATCAGGTTGATTTTCACGAGAGGCAGAAGTTGCTGGCTGGATTCCCTCCATTTTAAGGTTCAGGAGGTTTCTGCTGTTTGTCATGGCTCTGTGTGTTCCTTTACCCCTCATGCAACCCTGATCCTGGGAGGGTTGTGGGGTGACCTGTACCCCACTGTCTGGTGTTGCATAGCTGGTGGTGACTGTGGAAAGAAGTAAGAAATTTTGTTTAACCTGTTCCTTTGTCCTCCCCCTCAACTCATTCTCTGCTTTGTTGTTGCAAGGATAGGTTTGAAAAGTCTTTATTTATCAAGTAATTTTAAAATTGCCTTATAGGTAGGCTTTAGGTTGAGGATTTGTGTAAATCAGAACTTTCCACAGTAGTAAAAAAGTTTCATGTAAAGCAAACCCTTTGTTTCCGTGTTCTAAACACAAGCGCACTGATGAGCGTTTCCTCTCTGTATCGTGGCTGACTTCTCATGGTGTTGTATTTGTACTTGCAGTGGGATGTGTGTCCCTTAGCACCCGATTCTCCTATGCAAAGGTCTTGTCAGACAGCTGTCAGCAAAATTATTTTTTTGTGAAGTACCAAAGACACTTTCCAATACTCTTACCTGTGTCTTGTGGCACTTTTGCGTTAAGTGACAAGGGAGTTCAGTGTAAGTGGGACATAGTTTGTCCATTTCTTGCTAGGAGTAATACTGCCTTGAAAGCAGCACTCGGAGCAGTGCAGATGGTTACTGGAAAGGTCTTACTCTGGTTTGAGGTTGGAATTCTTACCTTTGAAAGCAAGAGGGGAATTGAATATGGACAATTACTCTACATTAACTGTGCTTTCTTAATTTTGTAAAGCACTTGAAGGCACACTGGTGTGAATGGTGCTGTACTAGGGTAAATCTATGGCAATAAAAAAAGGAATTGGGCAAATTTCAGCTCTGAGAGGCCTGCTTGATAGAGTTGAATTGTTTAGTTGAAACTGTTCATGTTTGGAGAAAATTAGAAGGGCTTAATTCCTGTCAAAATAGAATTGGGTCACTGTCTTTTTTTAACTGGGTCATAGGAATTTCCAGCATGGGAGGCCTCTTCCCATGTTCGATGCGGGTAAAGTATCAGAACAGCCCAGTCCTGTTAACTCCTACTGCAAGGCGTTCTGCTTTCTGCCTGAAGTAGCTGCAAGGAAACTACCTATCCTCAGAAATGCAAGGTACTGCCTGTTACAAATGTCTTCTAGTAACTTAACTGGTTCTGCTGATGTTTACTGGTAAGCAAGTGACCTGGGCCAGACAAGTGGAGGTCAGGCCTTTCCAAGTCAGCCCTGTGGTTTGGCTGCTTCTGGGCCCAGAGGCTGCCATGGATGTCACTGGAGGAGCGGAAACATGCCAACACGTGGAACTGTGACTTGAGTGCTGTGGGCTCTTTCAGTTCACTTTACCTATTTCAAGGAATCCTGCTTTAAAAACACTGTTACTGTAACACTGTGTGAGGGTGGCTCCCGGCCTCAGATGGCAGTCTGGGAAGGCTTTAAGCATTACAGAGTAACCCCCTGTCCTGAGGGAGAAAGTCTCCCCTGTTTGTCTGCCTTGGGTGAAAAGAGGCAGTGTCTAAAAACCAAAACAAAAAAACTCCATAGCATAACAACTGGCCTCCTTCCATGAACTAGCCCTGTTTCCAGCCTGTCCGCCACGGTACCAGGGGCACAGGCTGTTATTGAGAGGCTGCTCTTGTATGTACATAAAGCCTTGTGATTTGTGTTTAGAGCTGGGAGTCTCCTAGAGTTCAGCTCTGCTGGAACAAAATGTTCAAGACAATACTGTGGGATCCAGCTGGAGGTTTAGCATTAATGCAGTGTCAGCCAGATGGAAATGAGGTGGAGAGGGTTGCAGAGGGGTGGGGGATGGGGAATCTCTTCCCTTTAGAGGGAAAGGAAAACAATAGTAACTGAAATACATATTCAGATGTATCTATAGTGTTAAATACTAGCTATGGTAGGCATGTTCCATTCAGCGTGGTGCCAGGGAGATGTCGGCTGTGCTTTGTGTGTGCCTGGTACAGTAAATAGGGCAGAGGCTGCTCTCAGAGCAAAGCCTGAGCAACTCCACTGATTTGGGATGTACACTGACATAACTAGAGCAGAATTTGCTCATTGCCTATGGTTTTCAAAAGGCCTTAGTGAGTTTGTGTGTATGTCTGGACATGCCTGGTATTATTGGCTTGCTTTTCAGAAAGTACAAACGCATACATTCCACAACTGCCAGTACTGAAAGATAAAGTAACTTTTGCAGAACTTCAGAATTGTTTCTAGCTGCACCACTCAGCGGGGAAGCAGTGATACTCCAATTTGTCCTTTCTGACACCTCTTCTTTCTGCTGCTGTGAAGGGAAGTGCTTCTGGATAGCTGAGTGCAGCGCAGGGTCCATCGAGTTTTTCAGCCTTCTTTTCAGGATAGCTTTGTTCTTTGAAATGGCTGTGATGGGGTAAGGCATCATCTGCTTGAGTATGATGATAGTGAAGTGAAGCTTTCAACTCCTATTTGTGCATGTTGATGCAGTTGAAGTTTTAGATATCTCTTTGCACTTGATTCCGAAGTTTGATATGATGAAAGTAATTTAACATTAGTAGTTCCTTTGAAGAAAAATCTGTTCTGTTTCATCTCCTGCTCGCCATACAAGACTGGAATTGTGAACTCTGCTGAGCCGCTGGAAAATACATAGCCATGTGACCAGGGAGAAACAGGGAGTGTTAAGTTCATGTTTTCTGTAGTTGAGTCATGGTGGTTCCATCCAGGAGTGTTGAAAGAAAAGAAAGGGGGAGGTGGAACTCTTATCTTATCTTCTTGGAGAAGACAAGGTAACTTTCTTCTGTTCCGTGTTTCTCAGCCATACAGCCTTCTGCTGCTTTCCTGAGATAAAATATTCGGCAACCTACTCTTCTTCATTTCTTGTTTTAAATGAGCCCAAATCCATGATGTTCGTCTAAGGATATTTGAAGGAGCTTGGTAGGTGGCTCTTCTATGTATGGGGCCACAGAGGCTGTTTGTATTGTTTATCTCTCTCCTTTTCTATGGGTTTCCCTTCTGAACTGAGCAAAAGCAGAACTACCTGAGTGCAGATTCAAAGAGCCTGTTCTGCTTTCTCTGAAAAAGGATTTAGCAAGAAAGAGTGTCTCCTTCTCCTCTTTTATTGGTGTATCTTACTCTTTCCTCTGTAAGAGGAGGGGTCAGCAGGTTCCAGTGACATCTACTTGAAAAGGTTAAGAAATACTTCTTGGTCCATTCCTGTAAGCAGTCTTGGTGCAGCAATAAATTTGAGAACATGTCTGGTGTTCTAACCCATGTTAGAGGGCCCCTCTGCATACCAGGTATTAATGTAACATCCTAGAGCCTGGATGGCAGCAGCTGGACGGGCAGCGGTGCAGTGTGGCTTTCAGTCTCTGGGGAGAGAACACTTCTTTAATGTAATAAAGGAAAACCCTTTAATGTAAGGAGAAGAAGGAGGAGAGGAAGCACAGTGGTATTCCACTTGGTGACCTTGTCTAGGAACAATCGGTAGGCGCGAGGAGATGTATTCTCTCTTCTGGAGTATTCACAGGTCATTCTCCAAGGGACTGAAGACTTGCAGTATCAGAGTTGGCTGTGGTCATGTGTTGGATACTGAACTGTTAATTAAATTATCCACAGCACAGGTCCCTGACTAAAGCCTTTAAAAGTGTTTAGCGCTCTTTCATCTGTGCCCTGGTATCTGCTGGGAGCAGCTTGCAATTAAAGTCAGATACTGATGAAAACTGTTGAGGCTCTCAAGCAGGGCGATGCTAGTAAGAGTAAAAAGCCAACAAACTGTGTGATTTACTGGTGGCGGGTCAGTGCTGGGAAAGCCTGTGCCCCTTCTTTATAAGTCCCTTTTAAAGTTCTCCCAAACATGCAGTTCCCAGGCTCCTACTCGCTACTCATTTAGAGAATGAATGTCCCTCTTTTCTCCTCTTCTGTATGTTCCTGTGGTCTGTGTGATCATAAGTTGCATCGCTGTGCTCCATTTTCCACTGCCTGTGGCTTCTAGGCTTTTGTGCGGCTTCTTTAGAATTTCACAAGTACATCACAAGATGCTATTTTGGGTCGCTACAGGATAAAGAGTGTTTAAGATCTTCAGAGTGCCCTTTGCCACTTTCCAGTAAGACTGTGGCGAGACTCAGAAAACAAATGAATAAACCCAAACTCTTGGTAAATCTTAGTCCAGCCTGTTCGCTTGTACTCGCTTAGATGAGTTCAAACCCTGTTACTTTTTTCCCCCCAGAGTTTATTTTGATCCTGGCA
This sequence comes from Megaceryle torquata, assembly GCA_024611175.1. Lineage (NCBI taxonomy): Eukaryota > Metazoa > Chordata > Aves > Coraciiformes > Cerylidae > Megaceryle > Megaceryle torquata. The sequence goes on along the minus strand of JANIJG010017557.1, from coordinate 21,755 downwards.
CAGTTTTTCGAGATAGCTAGTTCTTTTACTCCCCGAGTCGGGAGCATACACGTAATCAGCTGCAGAACTTAAGCGTGGATCTCAGCCCCTCAGACAGTACTTCTTAAACACGGTACTTAAGCAAAGGAGCTGGGCCAAGCAGGAATAAACGTGCTGTAGGAGTTTTGTTCTATCCGGGGGCTTCCCGATGACCCTGAGCGAGGGACACTTCTGATGTGGTGGAACTTCTCAGGTCTAATACACAAAAGACGCTGTGCTTCTCTGCGAAATGTGTCTCCTCTTACATTTGTGGTGCTGCTCCCTTGGAGCAGGGTAGCCAGCTGCTAATTAGTACTGGTTTTACAGGACAGGCCCATTGCATCCCGAGTGAACTGGAGAAGTACCTGCCTGCAGTCAGCTGCAAGGAACCTGTTGGCAAGGGCTTTCTCCTTCTGTCATGCCGCATTCCTGTCGGTTCCCACTCCTGCGCGGAGCTTATGTAACTGTCTCTGAAGCAGAAGAGGGGTCACTTCAGGTGGCTGTTTTGATCTGGCAGTGTCTCCTCTCCTCTAATGCTGTCTGGAAGGATTTGTTAGATTCTTCTTCCGAAGGAGGGCCCAGGTGTGCACGCACTTTCGCACACGATCCTGCCGCGCTGGGATTTAAGGGCAAAGGGAAGGCAGGGTGGTGAGGGGAGGCGTGATTAGGAATACAGTCCTTTCACAGTGCTTTGCTTTTGCATTTAAAGAAACTTCTGTGTGCTCAGCATTCGGTCGCTGCCCCAAGTGACATCAGACGCTGTCAGGACTGCAGTTACAGCAATACCACCAGCAGCGCTTTGCCTTTCCTGCTTAGTTTGACTGAGACTATTAGAATCATTTACATATGTTAAACAGCCATTGTGTGACTCTGTGACAAAGAGTTTTATTTTATCTGCTCCTTCGAGGAGTAAACTGAGATAGAGAACGACCTGATGGCTTGTCTGTGGCCACACAAGAAGTTATCTGGTGGACCCGCAATTAGAACCCTGGAGTCCAGGCTCTGCTGCCTTCTGATGACTTGATAAGCTCTTCCTCCTGGCATGCGGCCCAGGATCAACGAGTCTTCACCTCCAGCGTGGTGTACTGACCTCCCTATTGTATCTCCAGGCCTGAGAAGAAAAGCTGGGTGTCATGACTACCAGGCCCTTGTTTTAAGCAGCAAGCTTCAGCATGAGTGCCCAGAGGAAACATTGTAGTCACCGAGGAGGGTGACCTGCCAGCTTCCTCTGAACTAGTGCAGCCTTAGACTGAGTGTAGACTTGGTAGCTGCCCTGCGACTTGATTCCTTCCCCTAGACACTGCTAGAACTTCTGGGATTGCTTTGATCAGTCCTGTTCTAGATAAGAACAGATATTCTCCCTTCCCTCTCCTTTCAGTTTTTGTGTTTTCAGCTTTGGATACTTCCTTGGGGTCTGATTTTCAGAAGATGCCTGCCAGGCACTGTGAAAATAGAGGCCTACTAAAACATCCCAAGGAGAATATCCAAAAGCAGAGCTTCCCAAAAGCACTTGGTGTTTTGGGAATTCCAATTTAAAATTGCATCTTAATTTCTGTGTGCTAACTTTGTATGGACTCTGCAATTTCGGTAGGAAGTGAAATGCCCAAACACTTCAGATTCACTAGGACAAGAAGATGAGGTAAGCCATCCTGTTTGCATTGGTCAGGATAAATACATACATTTTTAGATGAATGCACAGGCTTTGTTGAAATTTACAAGACGGGAGAAGAAAAAGACATATTTTTAAAGAGGTGATTTTTGTAGTGCACAACTTGATGCAGTTTATCTAATCTCATAGTCTTTTGTTTCTTTCCTTCTTCCTCTCGGTCATTTCCCAGGGATAAAAATAGATGTTATCCCATTTCACAATTAACAAGGATAGAAAGGAAGCTTTGTATCTGAGATCTCATCTGTTGGGATGTAGGTTTTTCTCTTAATGGGCCACAAACTTTAAGTTCCTGATTTTCCTTAAAAGGCTGTTGGGACTGGTCAGGAGTGAGGATGAAATACCATGCGTAGATCATTTCAGGTTATGTATGAGCGGTGTAAGGACTCTGCTCTGCACAGTCTCTTACAGTTCCTTGCCGTACAAATTAGTATGTGAAAGTCCAACTGATGTCAGCTGGAATTCTAAGTAAAATTTAGCTTCAGTTTTCCCTGTCAGTGCCTGAGCCTTGTGCTGCTCTTGGTGGTGGTTGGCTTGTATGTTTTTCTTCTGCCTGTTTGAATGGATGCACGTGGACTTGGGCAGTGTTCTCGTGTCCTTACAGGTGAGATAGCAAATGTTCACAATTTTCCTTTTGCCAACACACCAGCTGATAGCCAGAGCAAGGGGTTCCAGTCTTGGAGGAGCTTTTTGCCAGTATCGGAACAAAGATGGACCTTAAAGAAAATCCATATGCTGCCTGGTGAGATCTTGGAAAGACTTACTGTTGCCCCTTGTGCACACAAAAAAAATTAAGTGGGCTCCTTGGTAACATGGTGCCTCTCCAAAGAAGTAGAAAACCCACGAACTGTCCTCAGTGCAAGAGAAGAAAGATAAAAGTTTGGATGACTATCAAAATGCCCTGAGCTGCATTCAAGTAGAGCCGCTTAAGAGCGTGAATTGCAGGGGGGGATGTAAACAGCACTACATGGAGACATGACAATCCTATTTCCCATATGCTGCCTGTCTTTGTGAAACAGAAATGGTGTTTAGCTCTGGTTTTCTCCCCCAAAGTGCATTCCACATTTCTGTGAGAGTAGTATCTGCAATGGCACTGCACGTTACGAGAGCTTTCTGCAGAAACATGCTTCCCAAACTAGTATTTGTTTTAATGAAGGATGCTTATGGTATGTTACTTTATAGAGGAGATGCTGAAGGAGATACTTCACTGTTTACCTGAACCTCTTAATTATAGCAAGAACTGATTGTAAATAAACTGAACCTTTACACATCTTGCTTTATAGTAAGCCCTGAATTCAGCTTCCTTTCCTCTACTTCAGCTGTAGATGGTTTGACTGGCTAGTGTTCATTGTAGGCTGGACCATTTCCTGGATGATCTGTCACTTTGTTAACAAAAACTTAGGGGGTATTTGTGTAAACTCCCTTTTTTTTTTTTTTTTTTTAAAGACAGTGAGCTCAGTTATGTTCAGGCACCACTATAAAAGGGACCTGCATTCCACATGCCCCTTTCTCAAAATGTTTCCCAGCACAGTGCTAATTAATAAGAAGAAAACCACTTTTTTTTTTTCTCCTTCGTGTTAACTTATTTATAGATGAAGTGCATGTTAAATTCAGTAAGTAACTTCCTGAATTTTTATAAGTACTTTAAAAGTATCAGGCTCTTTGGCAGTATTGAAGGATCCATGTGGTCTTTGTTTAGTGTTGGGATGTAAGTCACATGCATGCAGTAAAGAAGAGGGATGTATCAGCCCTTCTGCTGACCAGATGTTAGATGAAAAGAAAAACAAAACACAAAATCCCAAACCAAAAGTGGCAGGAAAAAAAAAAAAAGGTGTGCAAAGAATTTACTTTTCAACTCTATGGAGATTTTACAGTGAATAGCAAGAGAGCTCAGTATGGCCAGAAAAAAAAAAAGTATCCTCTGTCATAGGAGTGAATAAAGAGAACTCCACCATGGGAACAGAATTAGAAACCCTTCCATTTTTCTGGAAGTAGGGAAAGGGGAAGAGCTGACAAAGATGAAGCTGAACTTTCCAAAGAACTCAAGGCTCATTTTTAAGGCAAAGCAATTTTTCCTTCCAGAACAGTGTGTACCTCTAAGAGGGGAGATTAGCAAAGTGTATTCATCTGCAAGTGGAACAATTTGGGAAGCTGCTCGTATTCTTTGGTTCTGGTCATTACTGAATCCTGGCCTACACTGACCATCAAACTGATTTCTTTCTGGGACTCATGAGTATTTGCAGTTGCAATTCTGTTGTACCAGATGTACAGAAATGCATTTGAAGCTGTCTGATGTAACACACCACGCACCTGGCTGGGTTGGTGTGCTTGGTTCTGTGAAGGACTCGGATGTGCTGTGTTGAGGATGCCTGCTAACATTTGGGCTTGTAATTTAGCTAAGATCAGCATCACAAGGGAAAGAGAAGTAATGAGTATTGCAGAGTCTTCTGGGACTGTGTCTTGTGTAGAAAATCGTATCAGACCAGGATGAATCCATACAAGAAAAAAACCAAAACCTGAAGTGATGATTGAACCTGCACAAATCCTCACGTAAATAAGAAATTCTCCCTGACCCAGCCGTAGGTTCTCATTCAGTGCGTGTGACTGTGGCTTCCCGCGAGCCCTGGTGAGTCTGTTATTCAGTGTGGCACAGCACATGAGTAAGGAGAACACCTAAGGAGAAGAGGGAGCAATGAAATCCAACTGAAGTATGTGAGAGGAGAATCAATCCCCTAATTAAATCTAAGTGGTAAAAAATAAGATACTTTCTGAGCTCCAGTCTGCGCATTTTCTAGTAAAGTTGGTAAGTTAAAGATGTGTGTAATTGAGAGAAGCATGGAGTTGAGGCTTTCTCTGGTTTTGAAAGGATGAATTCTTTTCTTTTCCATTTTCTTTCTTTCTCCCCCTTCTCTGCTCATTAAAAAGGTGCTATTTGTGGTCATTAGGAGGCACCCAGAGCAATTAGGTCCAACTGACCTTCTGATAGCTATTCAAGACAGAAGCTAAAGCAGGATTGTATTGTAAACAACAACAGAAAGGGGGGCACACTAAACTTTATGGCTTGTTGGTATGTCGAGGGGGAGATTAGAGGATGATGCAGTCAGTGTCCCTGTAAATCTTATTTATCGCTGGTGGGGGGGAGGATACTATATCTGAGGGGAATCCTAGGACAGTGAGGTTGTGAACTTTGGGGATTTATCAGTTAAAATAGTAGAGGGAGTAATGGAAGAAGGAGGGTAGAAAATAACAGAATGCGGCCGAGTGGCTCAGTACTGAGTGTGAACTGCTCGTGGGCTGGAGTTAGAAGGAGAAAAAAAAAAATGCTTTACTGACTGCGGTGTGTAAGAATGACATTTTGCACATCCCTCCAAGCCAGTATCCTGCCTTAGAAAGTGGACAACAGGAAGCACTGAAGGAAAGAGAAGAGACTAGGCTAAGCATACAGGGCTGCTTTCCCCGATGCATACTCCAGTCGTGTGGCTTAAGGGCTTCCTGACTTGGAAATGACGTCTCTGTGTTGAATAGCTTTATGGGGCTTGCCTTCCCTGAGTTTGTCAGTGCTACATTTTATCAGCGGCGTTGTCTCCAGTGAAAAACTACATCTGATGGAGTGCTCAAAAAGTCAAGTTACAGACAAACAATCCCTGTCATTTGCTTTGCCATACCTCAGCAGCAGCTCAGCTCTGATAAGCAAGGCGGTGTGCGTGGGTCTAGCCAGTTACAAGTGAACCTTAAACAAGATGTGTTTGCTTGTATCGCCCTCGCGGCGTTTGCAGCGGGACAGCGGGTTACCCGCTCGCTCAGTGCAGAGAACTGCTGATAGTAGCTCCTTGAGTTTCATAAGCCCGTCTGTCCCTGTAGGAAGAACCTTTGGTGTCGGCGCATTTTAGCAATAAAGATCAATACAGCTGCATTAATTGAAAGAAGCTGTGCTGATTGACAACAGGCCTTGGAGTAGAAGCAGCATATGACACTGTTTAGCAAGGAAGTGTCCTGAGGACCATGGTTAGGGTGTATCAATAACCAGAGCTGCTAAAGTGGAGTCCTGGATGGATCCGCTGCCTCCGTAGCGGCAATTCCGACTTCTTTAGAAAATGAGTCCGTTAGATTTTTGTGGGGGTTTCGTGGGAGGTTTTCAAGTTTCTTTGGTGTCTGCTTGCAAGAGATGAAAATGATGTTTGTAGTGTCTTCCCAAGTTGAGCGGTTACGGCAGTGGGTCAGAGCAAGAGGGAAAAAAGGATTCAGGGAAAAGAAACTGCACAGTTATGGCAAAACAAGCAGGTGTGGCTGGCGGGCCAGAGCCTGTCCATGTGGGGAAACTGCATGCAATGGAAAGAAAAGTGAGAGTCCAGTGTGTCTTCCGGGACAGCTCCTGCCTGGGCTTTCTATTCTAGAGTAAAGATGACTGTATTTGAGAGCTCTGCTGTGGAAGCTCCCTAGTCATGGTGGCATAAAATGCCTTTGATTCTAGAGTACCGTATCCACACGGGAGCTGTTCAGGAATAGGTGTCGCATTTTTTTGCATGTCCACCAGCCAGTATTTTAAAAATTGCAGTTTTCTTTTCCTGTGGTGATTGTGTTCACTCACTGAATGGCAATTGAGACAAATGATTGCAAAATGCTCCCCAAGAGTGTCTCCAGCCCTTATTTACATGGCGGTACTGAAGTTTAAATCCTCTTCTTAGGACAAGTAGAAGCTCATCTTGTGCTTGCCTCTTACACGTTATATACTTTGGATATAAGGTAAATGTTTTTCAGATAGCTACCCTGCTGCTGCTTCTAAATCTGGGTGTGAATTCCTTGCGCAGAATTGAAAACACATTGGTACAACTGGGATCGGCTTCTTTAACTTTTGAAGGTCTCTGCATCCTCCCATGGTGGGATGGGTAGAAAAAGGTTCGGCCCCTTCCAGTTTTATGTGGGGTCAGGCAGTCACTGTGGATAGAAGGAGGTTCTCAGTAGAGTCCACCATCTGGCAATCATAAAACGAGTAATCAGCATTTTTTTGAGGAGGATGGTGAGGAAACAAGCTGCAGACGATTGTCCTGAGATCACGGCCCTGCACAGACACCTTTATGACTCTTCTCTGTTCTGGTTGGGTGTCTGCACTACAGGTCAAAAGTTCAGGCTGTCCTTTCCCCCTTCTTTTTTCTTCCAAAGATGGGAATTAGGCAGGGGGACTGGAATGCCGAGAGACTGTAAAATGGCTTGTCCTCACTAGCCCCTCCTACCCCTTTCTTCCCTTCTCCCTCTCTTGCTGCCTGTGCTGTGGGTGGAGGCTGGGCAGCGCAGGCTCAGATTGCTGGAGCTCTTGGAGAAATTAAACACAGCTTGAACTTTATAAAATGCTGTAGATGAAGCTGCCAGGCAGCCTCCCAAACAATGAACTGGCAAGTTCAGGCTTTTTGGTTACTCCCCCCCGAACACAATTAGTAGTTTATAAAAGGTTGTTATGCTGCTGTACCAGACCTTGGAGGAAAACAGACTGCTGTTAAGAGGAGCATGCAAAATGTTTTGAAAGAGGTGATCCGTTGTCAGTAGAGCACTTCTGGGCAATACTATCACAGAAGCAGATGACTTTAAAGGGGAAAACAGGTCAATGATTCAGCAGATCTGATACTTCTTTGAATTATACCATAGGAAAGTAAAAGTTGGCGTAACTATATAAGGTTTTCTCTTCTGCTTACTTGCATGTGGTATACAGTTCTAGCTCCTCCCACTCAGCTCCTTATCCAGTGATGTAGCCACCTTCACTTTAGAGGTGAAAATTCCAGTTTACCAGATGTGACAGGAGTAACATCTGCCTTGAGCATAAAATGAATGCCATAACCCTTCAGCCTGCTTCTCCTGCTCATAATGAAAATAAGGAGCATGAGTAACTGCATCAACGCATGCAGCTACACCCACTGCAGGACCAGTGGGCAGGCAGAATGAGGCTTAAGGTGGTACAACAACAATGAAAATTCAGAGATAAATGTCTGAAACCAGGAGCCAAGTATAAAATACGAGGGAGGTTAAATTGTGCATATGGAATGGTTTTAAGGTGATGAGCTTTTTTCTAAACAAGAGAACTCGATTAATTGATTTTTTTTTCCCCTGAATAATAAAGACCATTTTAAAACAGCCATACCCTTAATGTGAATCATTCTGTAAACTGTTACCCCTCCCGCGCAACCCAGAACCTCCAGATTAACAAATATGCTGGAATGCAGAATGCACATCTGGTCTGCATTACTGTGGACCCGGCTGTAATCACATGGAGAAAGCTACCTTGGGTTTTATGTAGAAATGTTTGTATTATACAAAACCCCCGTTGCCAGGCAATTTTTATTAAAACGGCCAGTTTATGCTCAATATAGTGTCCTGCTGAGGAGCTCAGAATACCACAAAAATCTCTGCACAGCTTCATTCCCATTGTTAAAGTTCCCAGGGCTGAGAGTAACCTGCGTACGGTGAGGGGTGAATGCTCTCCCGAGCTGTTGGCTGCACTAGCACTTCTCTCTGGGGAATATCCAGTTGTCACTGCCATCCTGACAACTCTGCCTAGCGTGGTCATGGTGCATTGCTAAGGAAGCTGGAATCAGAACCGCAGTTTGCCTGAATGCTGCAGCAGATCTGAATGACATGGAAATTAAAATATCACTACCTAGACTAAGCCAGTACTCCTGGAGGACCTCTAGTCTAAAAGTGGGGAATTAAACCAAAATGTATAGTAGCCAAGGGGAGCATGGCCGGGGTTAGTTTTGAGGGCTGGAGGGTTTCTAATGATGCATGGAAGATTAGAAATGCTTACTTTGAAATCCCAATTCTCAGGACATAATTTTAGAAGTTACTTAGGATAATTCTCTTAGGGATTTAAAATGATTAAGATTTACCATGTGCTTTAAAGATGCTTCACATTGGAATACTGATCTGACCTGACTAGCAGTGCTTTCCAGAACTTGAGGCTGACAGTGTTACTATAAATCCAGAAGTTTGGCTCAGTGAAACTTGGGTTAATAAGTGTCTGCGAAACCTCTCCCAGCACATACTCATCTAGATGTACTGGGGAGGTGTCTAGTAGTAGAAAGTTAAAAATAGATACTAACAAGACTCTGAGCAAGAGTCAGAAGAGTTGCTGCTCTCGGTAGATCAGGAAAACCTCCATAGCATTTTTTTCAAGAGCAAAGAGCCTCCTGAATTAGGGAGGTTATTTTGCATTCCCAACTAAAACCATGCTTCAAAAATTCTTACATACAGTAAAACTTAAGAAGTGGTACTAAAGGTCATAAGACAGGAAGGGGAAGAAGGAGGGCTGATTTCTTAGGGTTGTGTCAGTCACAACTGTCTACCGGAAAACCACAGAAACCTACCTTACTGCAGACGTCCAGTCACAACATACGTTGTTGGCCAAGTGGTTTTTTCCTGTCCAGCAATTCTTCATAGCCTCATACGAAGTACTTTGTTCTCTTACCAGTGTGTCCAGTGGGAGATCCAGAAGCTGTTACAGAACGTGTGCAAGTTTATATCCTGCTCTGGAATAAATTGTCGTGGGTTTTGGTTTGGTTTGAAATGCTGTTATATAGAGGGGCAAAGACTCTGATGGGTAGAGAGGCTGCAGGTAGTTCTTCCAGTGCCTTCATTCACAATAGGGGCACCCAGATGAAGGGAAGCTTACACAGTTCCTGTCCAGGCTGCCTAGAAGAAATGGAATGTTTGGGTTTTTTTACACAGATGGGACAATCCTTGATGTTTTTGTCACTTTTGTGACTTGTGTGATTATTTCTTTCGGTTCTTTTCGGCAAAGCTTTGCCCTGCCCTGGAAAGCAGTGCAGTCTCCAGGTGCTCTCTGCTCACTGGAGGTTGCATAGGTGGGGAGGTGGCACAGGGCATGCAAGATGGGCCTGTGCTGTCTGGAGTACTGCGCCCACAGGTTCAGAAAAAGGGGCTTTTCCTACTGTTACTCAGTTGTGCCTTAGGGGAGAGTGCCTGCAGGGCTTGCTGGCTGTGGCAGCTTGGTAATCACAGCTCTGCTCTAAATATGGAAGCACAGGCTTTGGTACAGAAACCATTTCAAAACTGCTGTGTTCTTGTTTGAGCAGTGATGACCTCAGAGCTGGCTTAGTGTAGCTGATGTAGTGTAGCCTGTTCCTAAGAGGGCTTCAGTAGATGCACCAGGTACAGACAGGACAAAGGCAAATACCCAGTGATCCATTCCTAGTTTACCTTTCCCAGATACCACATGCAGATCCAGAACTTCCTGGCCCTTTTTACTATGTCTCAATAGATTTTTTTATTATTATTATTATTTCATTTTTTTTTTAATTCCACGAATTCCTCTGATTGCTTTTGGGAGCTTTTACAAGCTTTAGGCATCCACCATATTTTGTGGCAATGAATTCCCCAGTTGTATTTGAGATATGAAAAATACCTCCCTTTTGTTTCTTCCCCATTTTCCCAGATGTGTGAGAGAACCTAGAAGTAAGGGAATTTCTGACACCACCTTAGAAAAGAAAAGCTATTTTTTATGCTGTGTTTTCTTCAAAAGGTTTACAGACTCTGGGTTATTGTGCTTATAAAAGATGGTCAGCAATATTCTTTTAAAGTGATGGTTGAAGTATTTTAACTTAGCCATTTTAATGCCTGTATGGGGTATAAGAAGTGCTAGCAAGGAAAAGCATAACTGCTTGTGATAACAAAAACTCCCATGAAGCCTTCCTTTAATAATGGAAGGGTTCAGATTGTTTTGTTTTGTTGTGTTTTTTTGGGTTTTGTGGGGTTTGTTTTTTTACTTGGTTGTGGTTTGTTTTTTTTTCTTTTACCCCAGAGGAGAAAATAATCTTGTTAACCATCCCAGCTGACACTGGAGCTCAAAGTGGGCTCTGGATATACATAAATGGGTGAGCAGTTTGTAGACACTGGTCCTAAGATTTTACACATCTGGGATCCACAATATGCTGTGTCCACATGGAAAATATGCGTAATATTTAACCCAACGGATGAATTTAAAGCCATACAGCTAAGTCAGTGCAGCTGTACTTGGTATGTGTGCAAACAGACCTGGTAAGAATGGTCTGTTTGTTTAGATTTGTCAGTTGGGAACATCTGAAAATTAGGTATAACCAACACAAAATGCGAGTTCATTGCTGTTGACACCAGTTTAGTTTGAAAGTAGTGCAGCTTTTCAGCAGAGAAATGATGTTGGTGTTCCCTTCCTTGTGCACAGTTTAATCGCTCTCCTTTAAAGAGGAAGTTTAAATCTCCAACTGAGTGTGTGCCAGACTCCTGACATGCATGACAATTGAACTGTGTCTTTTTCTGCCAGCTATTTAACAACACTATTGGCATATAAAAATCACTTGCATTGAATGACTTGGCCTAGCTGAAAATGATCTTAGGTGCAAACTATAAAAATAAGGTAATATGAAGTTGCCTTGCTAGCCTAAAACTGCATTTTGCCCTGATACTCTTACTAGGGTGATATTTGAAAAAACAAAACAAAACACAAAACCAGCAAACCAAAAAACCCCCAGAAGAATTACCTCAGCTCTGTAGCAGTCGATTGTACAGCTTATTCCATCCATGCCCATCCGCACAGTGAGGTGCCACTTTCCCTTTATTTATCCTGAACTTGCTCATTATATTTAATATAATTTTTTTTGGTATTGCAGGAGCCCTGTTAGAGCTCTAGATGTACCACCTTTTTGGAACACATTTTCTTGGCACAAATTGGTGTGTTTTGTTGGTCTGTCACATCAAGCAATATCCTTGTCAGTGCCAACTAATTGCTATCAATCAACCGCTGAGCGTGAAAGGCTGGTCTGAACATTTCCTAAAGCATGGACACATGATTTCTTGTAAAATAGGAGGCTAGAAGGGCGGTTCTGTAGGAAATAGGCTGACACATCTACATTTTGCATTTAGGAACTGCCATGCAGGTGGGTAGATGAAGCAGGCGTGAGTGATTTATGTCAGGATTTAGTGCCTGTCACTTGGGAGTGAGTGTGAAAGTGGTCAGGAAGAAACGGTTCCTCCTTGATTGCTGCAGAGACCATCAGGGACCATCTGCTTGCTTACAAACTCTGCTGGCATGGTTGTTACCGATAGGAGGAGAGTATAGGGCAGTGGAGGAATGCAGGTGATACTTCACATAACGTTGCTAAAATAATCCACTTGCATCCCACTTAGATAATTTAGGGGATAATTGAATTGCGCTGACTTTTTCCCTCTTGTTAATTCATTTGTTTGCAGGCTGTTCATTTTAGTGTATGCCTGCCTCTTTGATTGTCTTGCCATCCAAACTGACATTTAAACTGTATAATTTATTCAGTCAAAAATAATTTGCAGCCTAGTTGTTCAGGGCTGTCATTTTTTCCTGCCTACCTTGCTCCCTGGTTCTAACCCAGGCCTCTCTTCCAAGATTCTTCCAGATCCTTTTTTAAGGAGCTGCAGGCGCTGCAACCAGGTATCTTCCCCCCCATGGAGCTTCATGTCTAGTACCTTTGTGTAGATCCAAAGCTCAAAAGGTCATAGCTTGTGTGTGTGTGTGTTTATTACCTTCCATTTAGTTCTCAGGAGTCCCATTTCATGACCATCATCAGTCCCAGCCAGGGCAACAGGCAGGTCAGGGGTGTTATCACTTTCTTTATGACTCTTGGATGGGTGTTTTTAGCAGAACTAGTCATTCGTTGTCTTTCTCACAAGCTCATTTGAAAGTTCTCAAAATAACGGTGGCTATCAAGGTTTGAAACAGTTTTATTCTTTACGAGAAACTGAGTGTTTACCTTAATTTTAAAACAAGACAAACTCCAAAGCACAAAGCAACTGTGAGACTTCACAGCTGCTTCAAATAACAGCCCAAGTATTGGAGAAACAGCAGAGAAACAGCTATGCATCTTTTAGCTTCTAACAACAGGAATCCTTCCTTTGCTGAGTGAGGGACTCGTACACGACTGCTTACTGATGCCCTTCATAAAACATGTCAAGGGCCCTCAGGATTTTTTTTTTCACTCTAGAAATGTAAAACTTGATTCTGTGAAATGTGACTTGCTATAGTAAGAGGCATAAAGAAAACACACCTAAATTCTGATGAGAAGTGAACAGGCTTGGGTAAAAGCAGCGAGAATCACAATCCTTCCCCCTCCTCGATGTTCTGTCTGGGCTGGATGGTGGAGTAGGTAAGTAGTGGATATTTTGTGTCTCGTTTTTAAATTGTGATGTTAGCTCTGGAAGATCCTTTCCAGATAAATGTCTTGCTTTGTGACTGCAAGATGGGTTCTGTCCTTACTGTGGCCTTCGAAAGGCGGAGCTTATCTGCTCTTGTTTCACGGGGAATTCCTCGTGGCTTTGGGACTTTATTTTGTAATGGAAGTCGTTTAGTTCTGCCCCTCCCAATTTATTTAAAAAAGCAAACAAGCAGAATGTAAACAAATGATCAGTGAGCTATTTGAACACCAGAGCTATGTATTACTCCTCCTTGTTAGAAGACATCTGTCTTACCATTCCTATGCATTGTAATCGAATTACACTTTAATTTCCTTGTGAACAGTATAGGAAACTATTTTCCAAATGGATTCCTCTAGGGCTTTGTTGATAAGAGACAGTAGCGGGGCATTTTTCTCTTCCAAGTACAGCGAAGCTGCTCTTCTCTATTACAGAGTTTGTATGTGTCTTTAGAGAAATATCCAAGAGCGCTGCTGACTTACCCCGGTGGACTGCTCGAGAAGTGCATGTTCCCCTGTTGCACGTTAGCTTTCATCATACTCTGACATCTTTTCTAATCCATCACAGTCACCTTCTGAGAAAAAAACATGTGAAAAGGTAGTAGAAGGTGATCTGGTCTTCTGCCGAGGTAGCCCATCTAAATACAGAATGGAAAACAGCCAAAATATTCAAACGGGTCTTTAAAAACGCTACTTTAAAAACAGGATAATGTCTTGGAATGGGGTGTTTTCCTTAAAAATGGAAAAGTACAAGACCCAAAAAGAAACATTTGCTCATCAAGTTGTGAAAGTACTCAGGCTATGAACAAGCAGAAAAATGAAGATGTGTTTAATTAAGATAAGGATCTCCATAGGAAAAGCAGGGGGATTATTCTGCAGTTCGGGTTTAATTTTTGCTTTCCCTTCTCGTGCTTGTAGGGAAACCTCGGTTATCTTGATGAGAAATGTTGGCTTTCTTTTTCAGTAAAGTTGTGCTTTGCAGATGGCATTGAAATAAAAAAATTTGGTGAGATGCTGTTTAAAAAGCAGGGTCCAAGACAGAAGGAAGGCACACTCTGTATTAGCTCATGCAATGAGAGTGTCATGATATTTTGGTTTTTCAATGTAACCCATTTTCTCGAAGAATGCGGCTTCAAGTTGGTTGACTTCAGGCCACAGGGCTTGTAATACGGGCTTTTCTGGGGTTTACCACTACCAGATGAAGCTTTGTTTTCTGCATGCTTCCATTTCCTATTTTTAAATACCCTAACTCAGAAGTATTTAAAGTAGGCAGGGCTTTTCTCCCCAGTGAAAATAAGGCCGACTTAAAAGTTTGTCACATCTTGACTTTCCTCCTTAAGTCCTCCTCTGCTTGGAGGCTGACAGCCTGTGTGCCCAGAGCTGAGCTACACCCCTCCTAGGGCTTCCAGGCTCCTGCTTGATAGTGTTTCAGTGGAATGAGATGCTGTCTGTCTGTGCTTAGCAGTTCACAATCGGAGTTCAGCATCTTGGCTGCTATTGAACTTTCCCCTGTTTATCACAAAATGCTGAAAATGAGGAAGTGAGTATTTGTTTTTGGTTATCCAAACCAAAACCACCTCAAAAAGCTTCAATTTCTGGTAAGCACTGAGTGCTTTTGTAGGTTTGTAGATAATGTCATACAGTGTTCCACAGAGTGGTATTCAATCTCTGCATATATTTTTAGTCATAGTTTATTTGTATTATGGTAGAAACTGAAGGTGCTAAAGACACAATAGATGTTCCTGCTCCTGAGAACTTTAGCATGCAAGCCCAAAGGAAACGAATTGGATGCAGTAGATAGGTGGAGGAAGAAAACCTAACTCTCCAGTACGCAGTGGGGTATGTGTCCTAAAACCAGCCAAAAATACTCAGCAGTTTCCATTCGCTTGATTGTCAGGCTGGAGCAATTTACCAACTGCAAAAAGCAGCAGTGCCATTGTGAATGCGCTGCCATTGTGTCCCGGGAAATAATCATCTTGCAACATTCAGATCACATCAAATCTGCCTGTCAGTTTGAATATGGAATGGATCTGATTCCCAGCTGCACTTTCAGGGGAAATCTGAAAAAGGAAGGGTCACTGGGAGGTGCCCCTGTTGGCCGTGTAACTATTTGCAAGATGATTTGGGGTTTTTTTGATCTATCCAGTGACAAGTGCTCGGTCTGTATTGGTATACAACTGGAAAGCAGAAGGATTTGCATTAGATAGCTTTGACACAAAAATGGACGTAGGGATTGTTCTGAAGGAAGTGAAAATAGTTTTGTTTCCGCAAACTAGTTCATTTAAAAATACGTTGTCAGAAAATTGCCAGACCTGCTTTCCCTTCAAACAGCTCTCTGAAAGCTTGTTTAGGGGTTAATATTACAGGCTTGAGTGACTTGAAGTTGTAAGAACCCTTGGAATGTGTAAAGAGGGGAAGGATTCCATAGATAAGGCTGAACTCTGAACTCAGGGCACAATCCAGTTTATACGTTAATCTCCACCAATAAAAGCAGCATCAGCTGTCTGACTGAGCCAGGACACCACTCCTCCCGCTTCAGTTGTTCAAATAAAGTAGGCAGGCTGCTACACCTGAGAAGAGGCAGAGAAGGTGTATTGTGTTATTCTTAAGCTTTGAAGCACGCAAGGCAGTAGTGTAAATCCCAAATAATAGAGGAGGTGTTCTGAGGTTGCCTGGTCTGTTCAGTCTCCTGAAGCTTAGTCCTCTTGCGGGGGAGTTTACTTTTTTAATTAGACCATTGCTCTGACACCACCACCGCTCCCCTCCTGCCCATTTCTGTTCCTGTCTGTCTCTGCGTTCGGTGTTGCAGATGGATGAGTAGTTGTGTTAAAAATTGCATGAAGAAAATTGGGTACCTTTTTTTTTAATAAAAAAATCCTCAATACAACAAAACAATAAAACCCACACCACAAACACCAACCCCACCTTAATGTCTGAGCTTAATGTGCTTGGGGAATGCATTTTACTGCAGCAGCCACAGTTTGTCAAAGGCAGCCAAACGGATTTGTGAAATAGCTAAGCCATGGAAGGTGTCCACAGAAGCACTTCTGATGTCACTGGGAACTCTACCAGTGCCCGCTCTGAAAGCGACAAATTAGGAGCTACCTGCTGCTGTGCAAGGAAGGAAGAGGAGGGGGAGAGACACCAATTGCTGCTATGCTCTCACTCAGAAATATTTCTGTTTCATAATGGTAAAAATCTGACTGACGTGACTCCAGGTCCAGTATTCTGCCAGTAGAGGCCTATTATTTAGTCTTCATGTTAATATACTTTTCATTATTGTGTTGTTTACTTCCTCCTAACTTCGCCTCTTGGTGATGTTCTGAAGAAGTTGCCCGTGTAGAAGAACACAGGACTGAGTAGGTTTGTGTGGTTTTATTTTATTTTTTTCTCAGACACAAAACTTTTGACTCTTTAAATACATGAACAAGACTGATTGCTCGTCCCAAGTATTTTAGTGAGGAAAACCCCTTCAAGGAGATTCTAGGACATAGGAAAAATGGTTTGTGATTGTCACACAGAAGTAGGATGAGACTTATTTTTGGGTCATAGTTATTTCTTGATTATAATGATTATAGAGTGAATCTGGGAGTATTTGAAATATGGAATCACTAGCTACTTGAAAATCTGGAAGAAAAAAAGAAACTGCATAAATTTTAAATCCAGGAATTTATGTTCTTTTCCAAAAGTCACTTGTGAATTTGGGTGGATTACCTAAGGCAGTTTTTGTGCAAATCTTGAGTTTTAAGACAGTAGTAGCTGAGAAGCTGTTAAAAATGAGATCTCTCTATCTTGAGTTTAGGACCTGATTTTAGTTGAACTTCCCTCACGGCCCCCAGAAATGAAGGCATGTAAAATCATAATTCCTTCTCAACATTTTAAACCAGTACTACAGGCAGAACAAAACGTTATTTGGTCCGTTCTACCTGGAGCAACATCTCTTGACCTTATTAAAATCAGGAGGTTGCTATGTCATTCTAATTCTCGTGTACTCAATTTTGTTCCCTTTTACGTCATTCCAGATGATTTTCTGACCTACGATGTAATTTATTTTCTTACAGTCAGAGTATATTGTGATCTTAAGGACTGGGCATGGGCGTGAAGGTCAGAACAATTGGTTTCTATTTCTGTCTGTTGCTGAGTGATGGACTCAAAATCCTTGCCTCTGTTAACCTATCTGCAAAAATGGAGATAATGCTGCTTATAGGCTTATATGAAGCACTTAGAGGGTTATCTTTTTTGATAGGCTGCTTGTTAGGGAAGGATAAAATGGCTGGAGTGCTTGTGCCAAAACTAGACTGCAGTGAACATTTGGAGAAACTGATTTTAATTTAAATTTTCACTCTCGCTGCTAGTGAAAGCCAGAAGGGAAGAAGTACTTCAAAAAGCAAGTCTTGGTAGCTTTTTTCTTTTAGGGCTCATGGAAAACAGGAAGTGCAGCAGCTTCCATGAAAGAGGTGCAAGCCGTGTTTTGAAGGAGTAAGGCTGGAGGATCACCAACAAGATTGTATTCTTATTTAAACCAAGTTTCAAACCCTGCTACTTGTGTTGAAGGACACAGTTTGATGAGGTGCAAAAAATACTCTGTTCCACCATTCCTTTTCTAACTGGGACTGCTCAGCACCCTGCTAATTCACTGATTGGTGGGGATGTGAAGGGCTCACTATTCCCAATCTCTACAGGAAGACTCCTGTGTCACACAGGAGTCCACAGTTCCTGTGTGATGGGATGTGGGTGAAGTCTGCTTCACAAGTGGCTGTGCTGCCCCAGTGGCTCTCTTGTCCTGCAGGCTTCCTGCCTTGCCCTTGAGAACTCCTGTAGACAGTCGAGGGTTGGGAAGGGGTAGCAGTTGAGGTAAGGGAGTGTCTGCTCAGTTGCACAGAAACCTGCCCCTTATCACCTGCCACCACTACTTTGAAAGGTTGCTCAAGGTTTAAAGTTCTGGGTTTCTGTCCAGCATAAGACCTTACAAAGGGAAACAATGTCTGAATACAGTGCTATAAATGCTGTCACTAAGGAAGTGGCTTGGTTTGGCTGAATTTACAACCTTCCTGAGACAATCCAAAATGCACTGCTTAGATTCTGCCTCTAAAAGAGAAGTGTTATCTTGGCTATATTTTGCAGCCCAGTTTCTGCCCTCTCTCCTCCATGTAAATATATATTTTTAAGCCACCATTTTCTTCCTATGTTTGTTCTCTAGGGTTGGGGTTTTTTGTCATGATATCATGTTTCTCAGTGGAGATGCTTTTTTTTTTTTCTTCTTAAAAAAAAAAAAGGAGGAAAAAAAAAAAGAAAAAGCAGCCTCTCGTCAGAGGAATGTGCAAGCAGAGTACATTTAAGAGCCACATTCTGTGCTGCCATGGCAACCAGAGTTTTAAAAATTATACCGTCGGTGTTCCAAAATGATGCAACCTACAATGAACATCAGGAATAATTAAGAAAAGTAGCATGTGCTCAATGCTCAAGAGAAGAAACAATGAGGGGACCATTTCTCCATTGATTTTTTTTATCCCCCTCCAAGTGACATTTACTGTTGTTTGGGATTTTTTTGCATGGGTTATACTCTCACAGTGGTCAGTGGCAGGTCTGTCAGAAACCTTAACATTTTGGCCAGAGGCTTTATAAGGTGCCCTGCTGGTGGTACCGCCGAATGGGATGATTTATTTATTTACTTCCTTATTTTAATAACTGCTGTGCTGGGATGTAGCTCTGCTAGGTAATAAGGTCTTGACCCTAGGGCCCAATGCTAGCTTTCTTCCAAGGCCTTCCAGTCAGTGATGGTATCGATAGCAAGGTGTTCTTGTCCCAGCATAGGAGCTCTGTCATCGTAGAAAGGCCATGCATTTAGTATCATCCCTTTTTATGCTTCATTTCCATCTTTCATTATATGACCAGTAATGGAGAGGGAGCAGTAAAAAATGGCAGTCCCAGGGGTAGATGATGGTGCATGGAGGAGTCAAGAGGGCTTGAAAATGGCAAAGGTCACAGGTTAAGACCCTTTACTGGGAAGAACAGAAGCAGTCTGAACTTGTTAATGAAATGACTGGGATTTTTAGTGTTGGGCAGAGAAAGTGAGGAGACTGGGAAAGAATAGCAGCCCGAGCTTTCTGCAGTGCCTCACGGTGCTTAATTGTGAATATTGCCCCTAATCCAATGAACTGGATACCTTCTCCTACCTCATTTTTTTTCCAAAACAGAAATTAACTTTCTTTTTCTAGATAAACTGTTCAGTCTTTTTTGGAGAATAAGATTGAATCCCGCTGTTCACAAACACCAAAGAAGAAACCATATCTGCTAATTAGATTACTAAAATCCAGATAGCCATGAAACTTCCAAACAGGATTGCTTACTCGGGGAAAATAAGTACAGTTCCAGTTTGAGGACAGACATTCCTTTAATGGACAGTGGAAGGTTCTGCTCTTTTGCTGCTACACCAAATCTTCACTATGAGCCAAATGAAGTCTCTTAAACCCAGGCTCATGGATGGGAGCAGTGTAAAAGAACAAAATTTCACCTGACTTCAACTTCCTGAAAAGCTGTTGTCTGTCCTCCTGCTACGCCTGTATTCTCCTTTCAGTGCCCTAGCAGCTCAAACACAGAGAAGCCTTGGAAACAGATTCTGTATTCTTTCAAGGTTGTTTGGGGATGTATCTTAAACAACAACGCTAACAATAATAAAATGAAACAAAACAAAACCAGCCAGAATGGAATAATCCAAGGACAGCTCACTCCCATATGTTATAGAACTAGTGCGATTACACATCCCAGCAGTGTAATTGCCACCCACAGCTGCACCTCCACACCCCCACGCTCCCTGCCCCCTCCTTCCAGCATCCCCACCCGGAAAGTAAGAAACATCTTGTGGTAATGTGGAGTTTCTTGTTCTTAACTGTTAGAGGTGAATTGGTAAAAGAACACCGAGTTCATGCCCCAACCACTTCCCAAGAGTCTGGTATTATAAGAATCTGATTTCTTTTCTCTTTTGCTGACGAGACAGATTGGAAGTATATTTTACGGGCACACCCTTTCAGGTTTCTCTATCTCCTAGCTTGCGTTAATTTTTAATCACTTCCTCCAGTTGACATGCAACAACGCCTCCGAGGACTGGCTGAATTTATTCTCAGACAAGCGCTCCTCAGCCCTTATCAAAAAATCTAAGGTGACATGACCTTAAAAACGTCAGAAAATGGATTCTAATTTCAGATAGGCTGGTATGCATTGGCTTCAGGGGAGCAATATGAGCCTCACCGAGATTGGAATCTGTCCACAAAAAAAAAAAGCCCCTTGCATTGTAGAGCAAATTTGGGCTTCTAGATTTTCTGGACTGGCATGTGTTGTGTGTCTGTTAGCAGAGGATTTGTTGTGCAATTATGGAATTATGGAATTGTTGCCCAGTTTTCAGGCAAGAGGGAAGGTCCTGCTGGTCCATTAACCCTGTTGTTTTGAAGTTTTAAACTCATGATTTAAGCAAGCGAAGGAGAACACTTGGGAGGATGTGAATGTTTGTAGATGGACACACATTCAGAAGGCCCATATATGAAATACTACGTAGACGATTAAAGATGCTGTTTCATTTCCAGGGTGATGTGCCAAATTGATTCCAATTAGACCATGCAACTAGAAAACCAACATGGGGGGAAGGGGTATTGACAATGTATGGAGTGGGGGTGACCTTTGTGAAGTATATGGCCGTGGCGCTTGGGAAAGCAGCAGCCACTGTGTGCGCAGCATCCAAACGCTCCTTTCTAATACTCTGTTCCCAGGCACTATGGTGGCAGTTTTTAGTGCTAGAACCTTGCTGTCTGTCTGTCAGCCTTTGCTGCTCCTTCGTAGGCCAAGAGTCGGGTCAGGCACCTGCAAGGAGCTCCAAGTAGCGTTTGGGGGGGAGAGGGGGGACAGGGGCAGTTGTTACACAGAAATACAGACAACAGCAGCTTCTTCCATGTAAATACTGCTTTAAACCCCGGGTAGGGGGTTGCCTGTCCTGGAGGCATGAGAGGAAGTCATGCGGTGCTGGTGAATGGATTTGCCTTGGACATCGTCCCAGCCAGGGCAATTGTGTGACAATTTTAGGGCAAAGGTTCCCCTTGGGTGACATTGGACAGTATTTCAAATACACCGCGTGCGTTACTGAGCCTGTGTGGGTTACTCCTCTGCCTCGAGACAAATAAGGCTTCAGAGAATTAATGATCTGTTCGCTGGGGATGACCCTGCTTGTCTCGGAATGACAAAGGGGCGGCTGACGGCCGCGGGCTGGGCCAGCAGCACCGCGCCCGCTCTCGGCCGCGCGCTCACTTTGCGGGTTGCCAGCCGGCCTCGCCACCGCAGATCGCGTTCGAACCGCCCCGCGGGGCGCTGCTGTCCGCTGCCGGCGGCCCAGGTGGCCGCCAAAGGCCACGCGACCCGCGTCGCCGCCTCGTCCCGCCGGAAAACCCCGCACGGCTGTCCCGGGCCGCCGGGAGCGGAGGCTCCTTCCCGGGCCTCCCGCCGCGGCTCGGCGGATGCCTGCGAAATGCGTCAGGGCTGGCGCGGCGGCGGCGAGCCGGGCAGACGGGGCGGGAGCTCGCAGGGCGGAACAGCCGCAGTCTGGGCTCCCAGCCTCCTGGCTAGACTGGAGAAACTTCTAATTGAGTTCCTGAGCCTCCCCTCCCCTCCCTGCAGCTCGGCTGAAAAACACCCTGGCTCCCAGCCATGCCCTTTCGCAGTGACCTTGCCTGCAAATAGCGCGCAGGAATTTTTACAGGCGCTGTGCACTTGGAAAAAGGGCTGGGGGGGAACTGGGGAGGGGGTGCTGGTCCCGCTGGTTTAAAAACCGAATCCATCAGCCTCCCTTGTCAGCCTCCCCCCCCTAAAATAAACCCCACTGAGCC
>JANIJG010017555.1:22589-95745 GCA_024611175.1 Megaceryle torquata | reverse complement strand
GGGGTGGTACATTTTGGGGGGTTCCTTTTTTGTGTGGTCTGGGAAGGGGGGGGGGGGGGGGGGGGGGGGGGGCAGAGAGGGGGTGCAAATGGTGCTAAAGGGCTTGGGGTGGGGGTGGCTGAATTGAGGTGTCCTGCGTGGGGGGTTGAGGGTGGGGGGTGGCCAACAGGCCCCGGCTGGGGCTCTGGGGGTGTGGAGGCTGTAAATACTGCACAGGCTGAAGTGGAGGGCAGTGCTGGTGTGGGGGACTGGGCTGGGGAACGCAGGGTCAGAGGGGATCCTGGGCCAAGCTCCGTGCCCAGGAGCAGCAGCCCTGGGGACTGAGGTTTGGGGAGGGGGGGTGGGGGGTGTCTCCAAGCTGTGAACGCGTCTTGTTGGGCACCGGCTGGAACTGCTGTGGTTTGAAAAGCAAATAAACATGTGGATGTGCCCCGGCTGGGCTCTTTCGCTGGGGTGTGAAGGGGCTGATGCTCTCACGGCTGCTGCAGGGGCAGGACTGGGGCTTCCTGGGCACCTGGAGGGTGTTGCTCGTGGTCTGGGGGCCAGCAGAGCCTTGGTGCGGCCAAAGGCAGGGCTCGGCAGGGGGTTTGGGCAACGGCGGGAGCAGGGAAGGGCTTGGCTGAGCCTGTGATGCTGCTAATGCACCGTGTGACCCCCCCTGCCTTCTTGAGGAGATGTGGTGCCCTGGGGCCCCCAGCCCTCCAAAACGGGCTCAGGACCCTTCTCCTGTCAGGTCCCCCAACCCATCAACCACCAGCCAAGCACCAGCGATTCCACCACTACCGCATGACGCTGACCACTCATTGGCTGCCCCAGGTGAGGGGGGCTGTCAGCTGTACTCGGTGCTCCACTGCACCCTGGGGAGCCTGTCTGCGTGGCCCTGGGGGCATCATTGCCACGTGACACATCCCCAGGAAGCCTTGGCAATGGAGGTGGCCCAGCGCACTGAGACCCCCCCTCTCCAGACAGTGCTGCCGCTGCTCTTTCCCACCATGTTGCCACGCAACATGGGATCTGGCTCCAGGATTTGGCACTGGCACTGGGCTGCCACTTGTTACTGACAGCAGTGGCATGGCCGCAAGGCCTGGTGACCCCCGGCTGGTGCCCATCCTCCCAGCCAGAGGACGCCAACCCAAGGGCAGGGAGTGGTGGAGACACCTCCCTTGGCATTCTCCTGCACCACCAACTCCCCCAGCCCTGTCCCCTGTACGGTGGTAGCAAGATGCCCAGTGACCCAGCCCCAGCATGGGGCAGCATCGGCTCCCACTTGGCACAGCTCGTAAATCGCTCTGGGGAGCAGCGGCCGCCCACCGCATGCAGCTGTCCCGGGGAGATAGTGGGGACTGGGATGGCTGGGAGAGCAGGCAGCGTTGAACAGTGTTGAGCGGCATCGGGCAGCGATGGGCAGCTTTGAGCAGAGGAGGTGGAAAAGAAGCCGCAGTGGAAAAGAGCAGAGCGGGGACACTGCCGTGTCGCTCCTGTCCAGTGGGCAGAAGCACAGCAGCTCAGAGGGATGCCCAGCAAGGGCACATGGGCAGCTGCCTCCTCCCCAGTTCCCACAGCCAAGGGGCTGGAGCAGCCCCAGAGCTGCCCCGGTGCTCCAGAGCACCATCAAGTCGCGGCCGGTTCTGCTCTGCAGCCTGCATCGTGCTGGCCCTGAGCGGGACCGAGGCCTCCCAGTGCCGCTGCCAGAGCCATCCCAGTCCAAGGTGCAGCAAGAGGGGCAGCCGTACCCCCCCCCGCTACAGGGTGATGTGCCGATGGCACCGAACTGCCAGCGCCAATTGGATTAGCGGTGGATATCCCAGAGCCTCCGCCTTGCAAACATAGGGATTATCCAGCGTAACCCTGACCCGGTGCTGGAAAAGCCACCCGGGGATTAGCGGGAGGATTGCTGGCAGCAGCTCGAGGATGTGGGGGGTTGTGGTGGGGGCACCGATGGGTTGGTTGGTCAGCTGGGGGGGGTCCAACACCGTCCAGCAGCAGCAGCACGAGGGCCGCGGTGTCTGGGTTGCTGCGTCTGCGGTGTGGGCAAAACGGAGCCGAACGGAGACATCGGAGCCCGGCGCTTTGCTCTGGCAGCCCTGGCGGGGGGAGGGGGGACTCAGACCCCCTCACAGCGCCCAGCCCCAGGCCCCCGCTCTCACGTCTCGTTGCGGTGAGCAATGGCGTCACACGCCGCTTCCCGCCGCCACTGACCCAGCGGTTGCCATAGCAACTGCCAGCCCCGCACCCTTCCGTAGCCCCCGGCCCCCAACCCCCACCCCGGGCGGCACCCCCAGCAGCCGCTGCTGCGTCTCTCGGGGACCCACAAGGCCCCGGAGAGAGCAGAAGCATCTTCATCCTCCTCCTCCTCCTCCTCCTGCTGAGCCCTGCCCGTGGGAAGCAGAGGTGGAGACACCATGGGGCTGTCAGACCCCAGCCCTCCCCGCCCTGGGACACAGAGGGGCCGGTCCACGGCGAACTTGACCTTTCCCACCTAGGATCCCCTTTGCCGGGAGCCCCCAGCCCTGTCCTCGAGACCAGCTTTGGAAGAAAGAGCTCAGCCCCCACCCCCCCCCCAGCTTTATCTGCCCCCAGCCAGGCAGGGGCACCCCTTTTGGGTCCAGGAAGGGGGGAGCTGAGCAGAGAAGGCCCCTCATGAACCAAACTCCTGTTGCTAATTAGGCCTGGAGCGCTGGGCCCTTCCCCACGTGTTTGCTCAGCAATGACCCTTCTCCCCCTTGCACAGGAGCGCGTGTGAAGAGCTGGTTGGCGCAGGGAGCTGGGGGTACCAGCACACGACCACTGGAAACAGTCGCAGCTGCCGCAAGTCCACAGTTCCCAGCTGGAGAGATCTCTACGATAAGTTCCCACTGCTGCCAGAGGTCACGGCCCACTTCCAGCACAAGGGAGGAGCTGGCTCTGGGGTGCAAGAGACCCATCAGTGCTGGCATCTTCCCTCCAGCACCCAGACACAGGCTCTGCCACCTCCCCCCACTCCTGCCTCCACTCTAGGCTGGGAGAACATCCCATCCCAGAGCTGGGCACCACCAGAGCTGCCCCAGCCACCCTGGGCCCCACAGGGGCTTCTGCTGGGGGAAGGGATGGGACAGCAAAGGACTGGCAGGACCTGTCCTGTGGCAGGCAGCTGCCACCGCTTCCATGGCAACCAGCCCAGCACCTGCATCCAGCACCACAATCGATATTTGCTTTGCCCACAGCCCGAGCTGGAATCTGCAGTAACTGCACCAAGCAGCTAATCAGCAATCCAGTCCCCGGCCCCGAGGGACAGGGGAACCCTCTCACTGGGCCAAGGACAGAGCTGTCACAGGGACTGGTCTCCCCTGAAAGGAGAAACAAATGCCCAAGGCAGCAACCACAAGCCTCATCTAGACATGGGAAGGGCAGATGTTGGCTTGAGGTCCCGAGCCTTTGACATTGAGGATAGACCTTGGAACCAGAGAACTCAAAGGCACCAGGAGCCATCACCAGGTTAAGAGGAAGCAGCCTCAAGTTGCCCCAGGGGAGGCTTAGGTTGGAGCTGAGGAACAATTTGTTCCCCTTGAGGGTTGTCCAGGCCTGGCCCAGGCTGCCCAGGGCAGGGGTGGAGTCCCTGTGATCCCTGGAGGGGCTTCCAAGCCCCCCCGATGGAGTTGTGGGCCATGGGTAGTGCAGGGGGAGCCCATGGACTTGATGACCTTCCAGCTCTCTTCCCAGCAGAGCAATTCTAAGACCTCACTCCTTCCCAGGAAGCGGTGACACATCAGGCCCCTTGTGAAGAGCTCAGCATGTCCAGCTCAGCGCTGCTTTCACCCGAGCCTGTCTGGTGCTGGGAGCCCTTACAAATCCCATTTAGACTCTCCAGGACAAGCAATCCCTTGGAGCAGCTCCCCAGCTCCAGCAGAAGCTGCTCAGTGACCATGAGGCTGCAGCCTGAACCCAGGAGCCTCCCAAGTCTGCTGCTTGACCAGGACTGTGGGCAAAGGAGAGAAAGCAGCAGACCCAGAGAAGCAACACTTCCATATACTTGTTCTTTTTATCCCCTGGGCACCAGTGCTGCCAGGATGCAGGTGCTGGGATGAGGGGCAGCACTGGCCTGCAGAGTAATCAGTAAAAGCAAAGTGATCCCAAGAGGAATCTCCCCTGTGGACACTGGACACAGGACTCCCCCCATCCAGCAGCCAGCTTGGAGACAGCTACAGCACAAGACTAGAGAGAGGACTGTGTGTGACTCGAGAGGGGGTTATTTCATGGATATTAGCTGGAGTATATGGAAAGTTTAGGAACATGAAGTAAAAAAACAACAAACCAACAAAAAACCAACAAAAAAGTGTTGGAGTGGGACAAAGGCAGAGCATCAGTTAAGGCCCCATGACCTCATACCTCTGAACCTCACCAAGCACCGAGGGGCTGGAGCAGAATCACCCCTGTGGCCCATGACCCCTCCTGGGGACAGACACCCCCCCAGCCTGGAGGTATGCAAGAGTCAAAGTTACACACAATGAGGCAGCTGAAATTACATTAGAAGGGGGGGGAAAAATAAAATCAGAAGCAAAACAGGCACAATAAAAAGATAGGAAAAATCAGAAGCAAAGAAAACAGAAGAAATTTATTGAAAGCACAAGTACAGACTGGCCAATAACTGCTTTCTACAATCCGACAGTAAATAATGGAGCTACAGAAAGGTACAAAGGTTGTTATAAAATAGTTTTTAATTTCATTTCTTTTTGCATTACAAACATTCTTTGAAAGAGGCAATGGAATTCGGATGTTGTGTATCTTACCCTCCCCACCCACCTTCTGCAATACTGAACCTGTAAGAGCTGTTATCAAAATATACAATACATCTGTTCACCATAAAAAACTGGGTTTTGCTGCCCCCTCACGTCTTACAACAGGTATAAAAAAAATTATAAATATGTACACCCTTTTTGTTACTCACATTCTTTACATGCAAACACAGGGATCCAAAGGGAAAAAATCCAAAAGAAAACCAAAACACCACCACACCCCAATCGCCTGGGTTCCGGGGTTACCTCGATTCCTTTCACTTGCATTTTGCAAAACACAGAGCCTGGGGGGCTGGCCACCAGGCAGGTCTCCTTTCAACAAGCCTCTTCCCGCTGTCACAGGGAAGAGGCTGATTGACACAGTTACAGGTTAAACCACAGCTATTCCACTTGGGTCGCACCAGGACCCTCACTGAGGACCCATCACCAGGGACCCTCAGTGAGGACCCTGCTCTGAAGCACATCCCCAGCTGTGGGAGGTGCCCGCTTTTCACCTGGGAGGCAGGTGAGGGAACAGTCTCTAGGTGACAACCACCACTAAGACACCTGGGCGTGCCCTCCTGACCCTCAGACACTGGCAAGGAAACAGAGCTTCCCAGAGGCAGTTTGAGGCCTCATTAATGGGCTCCCCCAGACTGAGGTAACCAAAACCAGCATCTGCTCCTTGGCTGAACTGGGGGCACCACTTTAATCCAAGATGGTTTGAGACTCCTCAGCCACCCACTGAAGACCACAGCGGACCAGGATCACCCACGGCCAGGCTGGGATCCACAGCCTCATGCTGCAACCCAAGCTGGTAAACCCACTCAGACCGCACACGCTTCTCCAGCCTAGTTCCCCTCAAGAGCTCAGGGAGGAACTACGCAAAGTTAAGACTTCTCCAAACACTCAGTGCTGGGCAAGTCAAGAGCTCCCACACGAAGCAAGGAAATCGTAACTTGCAACACTAAGAATTAAAAAACAAACTTTGGTCCACAATTTGCAGAAAAACCCTGAAAAAAGTACAAGACTTGTTATTTTGCATCCAAACAGGTTGCAGGTTAGAGGGAAATGTAAGGCAACATCGGATCACACAAAGAGAAGGCAGAATGGCCCGGGAAGGAGTTGTAAGCCAGAAACAAAACAAATAATAATAATAAATGGTCTTATCGTTGGGGGAAAAAAATCTGCTGCATTCTACTTTTCATAAATTCCCTTCCTATAACTTAGAAGATCTGGGCTTATAGGTTAATAAGATAAAGACTTTAGCCTGGGTCCTTTTACTTCAATTCACGAGCAGTTTGTGCTCGTTACCTCCGAAGTCTGCTTCGCTTTACCACAATTTCTTTTCTTTACTCATCCTCAGTCATGACCTCAGCCTGACAACTAAATTCCTGCCCTACAGTTTCAATTACAAAAGAAAATAAAATAAGAAAGTACAGTATACGAGGGTAATACCACAAAGGAGTAAATTTAGATTACGTTTATACCATCTTATCATTCTATAAAAAGGTACTTAAACTATTTCTTTTGCATATAAAGAGATTAGAATATTTGGTCAACTGGAAATATTGCTAGGCACAGATGACAGCAACGGCATCAAAAAAGTATAATACAAGAATTACAACAAAAAAGCTCAACTGCTGAAGACATGCTATAAGAATGATGGCAGAGCTACATTGGTCTCATTAAATCTCCGATTACAGGCACAAAGGTGCCTCGCCCAGACACCTTTCTAAACATGGGATAGCCAATAATTCTCCAAATCCTAGCCGAGTATTTCGATATATAATATGTACACACACGCGCCCGATGGCGACAATGATTCGTCTTCACAAGTGTCCCGCAGTGGTTCGTTTGTCTCTTGATCAATTCTCTCGTGACTTGCCATGGACAATGGAATGTGGTTTGGCCTTGGGAACGCTTCCCCACCCAGACCCCTCTGTCTAGGCTGGATCTAACGGACAAAGGGCCTCAACTCCCACGCTGTGAGCAGATGGGGGTGGGGAGCAGCACAGAGGGGGTGATGCTGCAACATGTCATGGACAGCGGGGGTACAACTGCCTGGAGAGTCAAAGCCCAATATTTTCTTTATCCACTCTGCCAAGCTTCACTCGTCCTTCCCTACAACAGAGCTCAGGCATCGCCCTCAACTCTCCCAAATCCACTCCCTGCAGTTCAGATGTTCTCCCCAGAGAAGGAAAGGGTTTAAGGCACAGGACAGCAGATGCACAGTTAAAGTAGGATCAATGCAACTGATTTTTTTTTTTGTGCTGGGTGAGTTGGGAGCTCCTGTACACCAAAAAGTCCTGCCAAAAGTCCTGACTCCAAAGGCGCTAAAGTGAATTTACACAGTGGTTTTAGGTCTTTCAAGGCATGGATGGGTAAAGAAAATAAAAAAGGCATCAGTGTGAAACCTGATAAAACTTGTTAGGATCTGCTTTTTGGGGGGAGGAGGAGGAGGAAGAAGGGAGGGGAATTTCCCAGAGCAGGTTCCAAAGTGTAAACGTGAACTTGTGATTTTGTTTTTATTCAAACAGTCAAGATTGTTACCCATCACCGCAAGGTTAGCAATAGGAATTAGATTTAATTTTTTTTTAAAAACCGGTAAACTGATTTCTCTTTAAAAAAATAAAATCTCTGGTCTTTTAAGGTCACTTCAGCTGCATTTTTAAAGTGGCTTTTTTTCTGGAATGATGGAAGTTGAAACCCTCGTGTTCAGCCCTTTAAGGTCAAGGCTGAACCCAAGAGGTTTTTAAGTCAAGTCCATTTTGTCTCATGCCTTCCAAAGCTTTAAATAGTAGACTTCGAGAAGGACACACGCAGGTGGTGATTCTCACCCAGGTCATGGTTGTGGAGCTCAATGAGTGATTGAATGGCTTCTTCCAAGGAGCCCATCTGGATCAGAGCCATCTTACGGTCCTTCCTGGCAAGACCCAAGTTGAAGTCACATTCAGAGCCCCTGCATGCAGGGCTCCCCCAGTGCAACCCAAGTTTTCTTATCTAGCACACAACAAGACCAGTAAAAAATTAACTGCCCACGGAATTGCAATGTCCTTTCTTTTCAGAGGGAAGGGTTTCCCCTCTGTGATAAACACACACATCCAAACTTCGCACTCAGCCATCCCAGACTTCACACTGTCCACACACTCAATCCAGGATTACTCTGGAATTCTTTATTCCAGAGAGTCAAGTACAATGTTAGCAAGGACTCCGCTCACCTTTCACTTTACCTGAGCTGGAATTCCATCAGAACAAAGTATTTCTACCCTTCTCACACCGAAAAGCCCAGTGTTAGCACAGGACATAAAAGAAAACACTTACTGGAAGAATTTGAATCCTTTGACCATCCCACCATTGCTTGAAAACAACATCTTAAGGTCTTCTTCAGTTATCGAAGGTCTGAAACAAAGTTTTTCCAGTCACATGTAAGTTGACAGGCTGAAGTAATCTCCAAAACCCAGTTCTCTCCAGCACCCTTGTCTAAATTCCCTTGGACTGGGAAGGTGACAAGAACTACAGGAAGACAGGCAAAGCCTCCCTCCTGCTGGCACCAAAAGCTGCCTGCTTTTACACTCAAACTACACCTGGAAGCGGTTTTATTCTCAGCCATAAAGGAACTCTCCATGCGGATACTTACGGAATATTGGACAGGTGAAGAGTGGCAGAAGGGGGAAAGATGTTTTGGAAATTTTTGGAGCCTGGTTTCTTGAAACGATGTAGAGGAGAATTTCCATAGTCCTTAGTCAGACCTTGGTCCTCCTGTCCCTCGCGAGGAAGCTGCACTGTCTGGTGCTTGGACAACGTGATACGGATTGGCTTTCCGTGAAGCTTCTGCCCATTTAAATGGCTCATGGCTGCAACAGCGAACAAAAGCACGAGGGCACATCAGTTTCATTTAGACACTGATTATCAAAGCTAGAGGCTCATTCCAGTTCTTCCCTTTGCAGACACCTCATCCTCCACGGATGGCAGGACAGGCACCATCCCCCCGCCTTATTATGCTGCTCGTTCTAGCTTCCCTCTGGATAACCTTGCAAACAACCCACACCTTCTCCAGAGCTGCCCCAAATCCACACTACATCTACAGGCACAGTGACTAAGTGCACGGACACATTCAGGCTCATGGTCTTCTTTCAGAAGGGAAGTAGTGACATTAATGCTTTAATTACCCATTAGGTATCTTAAAGCTAACGGTCTGATACTTTGAAGCTTGCTTACCAAGCTGGGCCTGGTTCCCGTCAGCCATCTGCACTAGGGCATTCTCTTTCTTCTTAAATAAAATTTTCACTCTCTGCACATCACCATAGACTCCTTCAAAAAGCGAGGAAACAAGAGTAGTCTTAGGCAGGGGAAAATAATGAAGTCGCATTCAACTTAATATTAGCTACTCAATCCAACAGCAAAAACATTCATTCACAACCAGAACTGATCTCATTCCAACCATGGTTACTTATTCTGCTCTAATTAAGGGCAATTCTTATACAGCAGAATAATAATGGAACAATACATTAAAGAAAAGACAACGGGTTTCAGCAAAAAGCCAAAATCTTACTGCCAGAAGACTGGACAATTTTTGCATGCTATCACCATTTAAAACTCTTACAAAAGACATGCAAAGCAATAAACCATGCACAACTGAATGTAAAATAAAGGCAAACTAAATTAAACGGCAAACTAAATAATGTAAAAAACCAAACGAAATTACGCATTCAAAAAAGGCAAACTGCAAACTGTACATTTTTTTGAAGTATCAAAAAAAGTAAATCTCAAATAAATGAAAAAAAACAAGGTAATAAAAAGTGTGAATAATAACATACCGAAAAGAATAAAGAGGCATTGGGGTGTAGCTCTCTTTAGAGAACAGCAGAGCAAGGCAGCGGAGGGACAGGGAAGAGGTAAGGAATCGAAGGGGAGAGCGAGGTTGCACAAATCGTCCACAACGAGGAAGGGCAGAGTCCCCGCAGGAAATGGCGAAATTGGTTGATGGATGATGAAGTTTTCAAGATGGTTAATATTGAAGGGCAGGTTGGTTTCCGAAGAGCAGGGTTTTTTTTTTTTTGGAAGGGGAATGTATTTATTTGTTTTTATTTATTTTTGTTTGTTTGTTTCAAGCAACAACAGGAAGCAGAAGTACCGTGCAGTCAGTTGGCAAAGAAATTCCGGATCAGGGGAAGAAAAAAATTCAGGGATGGGGAGAAAAGAAAAAAAGTAGCAAAAAACACAGGTCAGTAAATACATAAGGAGATATGTAGTGTTCCATCAGTCAGATTTATAGAATTCTACATACAATAACTTGTTTACAGAAACAGTTAATAGGTTTTACCTAGTGGAACACAACGATAAAAGAAAAGGCATTTTTACTTAAGATATACAAAGTAGTAAGAGACAGTATCACAACAGAGTGACTTTCAGAGCCTTTAGGAGGGAATTAAACTGCAGCGGTGCTTCCAAAAATTTGACCAGAATTGGTTTTCCTCTCTTTTTTTTTCCCATAAGAAAATACTTTCTGAAGCCAAGCACAGCTGTGCTTGTTGCTTTAGGACCAGCAACTGCAGGAGCAATCCACAGCTGTAACCAAACAAGGGACACCCCGTATAGGCTCCGATCACTGCCTTTAGAGCAGAAAATGATCAAGGAGCAGCTGGACCATCACAAGATTCTCAAGAGGTCTGCCAGGGGGAACTCAGTACCTCATCTGCAGCAGAGTCCAGTCCCTGCCTTCTCCATGGCTTGGCCTCACCATGAGCTGCTACAATGGCTGAGACTCAGCCAGAGTAGCAGGAAAAGCATCTCTGCCCCCGTGGCAACTAACTCTGCACAGACAGCAGTCCACCCTGGAAGTCAGTAGCAGCTGCAGCACAGGGGGCCTCTTCTGCTCACCAGGGAAAGGAAAAATGGAGTAGTTTCTGTGATTCCAAATCGGGAAAAAAAAAACCAAAAAACCAAAACCTCATGTGTTATTGCAGAGTAGTCACTCCAGAGAAATACTGTCTCTTAACTAACTGGTTGTGGCATAGGTAAGTTTCTACAACACTGATTATACAGGCAATGGAAAAAAGTTTCAGGTCTGTTAGTTCACAGCTTCAGTACAAGTATCAAAGTCTCTCTAGCCCAAAGATAAGCTGGATGGATAGTGAAGAGCTCATCAAAATATACAAGGCATGAAATAAGCACTTGGTCCTCGACAGGAACTGCATGCACCCTTCTGACACCGCTCAGAGCTGTGAGCACGTGAAAATTACACATGTACAGCACAGCCCAGTCACTGTCACCCAGACAATCGGAGCCACCCCAGGAAGCTGGTCAGGAATACCAATGCCAGCTCTTAGTAATTGAGCAGCAAGTGACAGGATCAAGCCAGAGATGCCCGTTCCTGGAATGGCAGAGGCGTTCCAACAACTCATCCAAAGCAGGGCTGTGTGACAGCCCCTGCCATTATTTCATGCCCTGGAGAAAACAGTAACGACAGATAAAAAAAGGTAGCTTGAAATAGTGATTCATCTGGTTCATCTCAAGAGTTAAACATTTTGATCATTCATCACATCCAGGCTTGCCCTTTGATGCAAAAGAGGTTTTGTGGTTACTGACATCACTGGTAAGTTTGAGCTTTGCAAAGTATTAACTTGTGTGCACAGCCCCACCAGTTAAAGTGCTTTTCAGCAGAGACTCATCGTGCTCTGCGGCACACACAAGAAAATTCTACACTTTAAATCCAACAAGGAGCCAAAAGCTGACTGAAAAAAATCCAAGATACCCGTATCAAATTCTTACAACTCTGTCTTTCATTAAAGATGATTTTTGTTCAAGTATTAGTTGCTTTAACAAAACCCCAGTATTTCAACTCACTAAATTAAGCAGAATTGAAAATGTACACTGTGAGCTGTTAAGGGGTTCAGCTACAGAAAAAACTTCCAGGAATCTTGGAAAGGGAAAATGTGCAAGCACATGGCAGAGGAAACACTGCACAAGTACAAGGTGAAGCTGACAGGGGTCCAGACACTACACAGACAGAAGAGAGCTCAGAATGAACTCTCTCTGTAGTTCTGAATTAATGTATTAAAAACTAGAACATGCTATGGAGAAGGAAGAATGGACATGACTGGTCTGTGACCCAAACAATGCTACGCCATGGGAATGGCAGGGAGACTCCAAACGGAAGAGGGAGGAAGGGACAGGTATTGTAGTCTTTCTGGGGCAAGAGCAGGCAGGCAGCATCCTTTGCTTTGAACCAAAGAAGACCAAGACTTGTTTGAGACGGGCTCTCTCATTTCCCTTCAGCACTAGAGTACTGTCTGTGTGCTCTGAGTTTGAGCTGGCAGAGCAAGTACTTGACTTTTCTAGTTTTGCCGTTTCCTTTAAGATACAGCAGGATTTCTCTTTCAAATGACTCTCAGCACAATCCGTGTTCAGAAAGTGAAAGCAGAGGTAATAAGGAGGGGAAAAAAAAAGTAAAGTTAGGACTCCACTAACCTCAGGATTCAGATTGCTAACCAGCAGAACACAGTTCCCTGCCCCAGTGAGGCCGGGAATGGCAACCCGTCCTGCTGCAGCCACTGCAGCTGCTGCTGGGATAGCCAAAGGAGCTAATGCTGGAACTGTCAGGCCTGGAAATTAAAGAATATTAACCAGTAAAGAAATCTACAGCACGTACTCTAGTGTAATTCGCTGCACCAGAAGGGAGAGCAGCAGCACATCATCTGTAACATGCAAGTAGTGATCATTCAACCATGTCTCCCAAGAGCAGCAGCAGCCTCCAGTTCTGGTGCTGCAGGAAGTGTCAATAACAGTGTTTGCTCTTGCAGTGCCTGGTGCTTAAAAGGTGCCTCTCGGCACTACCTTGTTGACTACAATATTTTGCATGTCTCCCAAGAAGCGGAATCAGCACAAAGCGTCGGCTCCATCGGTGCAGGGAAGGTGTCGCAAACGGTGCATTTGGAAGGGGCCTTCCAACCAGTGCATGCCAAGAAATGCTTTGTCTTTAACCATGCAGAGCACAATCAGACGCTGTACGCGGCCAACGACTAGAGAAATATCAAAATGTGACCTAGGCACTTCAGCAACAGCCGGCACCTCCCTGTATTAGCCCTCTGAAGGGAAGAGCTTTAGAGCTCAAGGAGCAATTGCTAGTGATCAGTTACTTGAAATTACTTCTCAAAGCAGCATTGTGAATTTCCCCAACAGTTACAAAAAAGTCAGTGTAGCTTGGTCTGCTATGAAAAACAAAGCAGACATTGTTTAGACCAGCACTCCCCTGTTTAGCACCTCAACCCCAAGGCTTTAATCACAGACACTTGGCTACTTCCTACTTGTTACCTACAACAGGTAGATAAATATTTACTCGATATTTAGGAAAAAGGGACAAACATTCCTTACTTTTGATCACATTTACAGCTGTGAAAGCAAGTTCCCAACCCATAAAGAAATCCAGAACAAGACTTTTTTTCTCCTCTCTATCTTCCCTGATTATTTTAAATACTCTTTTCACCGTCTGTCCCATCCTCCTACTCATTTTCCTCTTCTCCCTGGGTATTGCCAGAGGTGTTACAGATGCACCACTTATGCACTGGAACACCATTCCCTTCTATACCTCAGTGCCAGCATTTAGAATTTACAGGACTAACACTGACAAAAATATGCCTAGTTAGATTTAAAACATGAAAATTCTTCAGCAACAAAAAGAACTCTATAAAATGTCAACTTCTGAAATACAGTACCTGCACCCTGAGGAATTGGGAAGGTAGGAGGAAAACCAGCTCCTGCATATGGAGAAGGAGAGATTATTCCTGGGGCACCTGGGAAAGATACACACACATAAGGACACCCAATAGCAAGCAAACTCTAGACTTAGCTGGAATGTCTTCAACACAAGCATTTAGTTGGAAGTGAAACCCTCAACAGCAATTAAAAAACTCCTCTAATGTAAAATTGAACTTCAAGATATTATGAAACCTGTTCCACTTCCATCATTCTGAAACAGCTCTTGGGATCCAGCTGTTGACCAGAACACAGGAGCTTCTGTTTAACTACAACATCACTTTCAAAGTGCAGGTCACACCACCCCAAGTTATCACAAGTTCACACTGTAGGCAAAACAGCAGATGGCACTCGAAGCGCAGACAGCTGGGAAGCCTTGAACAATCCCCACCCAAAGGAGAGGAGCTCTTGAAGCATCAGCAAGCACCCACAGCCCCTTGTTGCTACCAGCACTTCACCCCCATCTGATTCAGTGGTGCCCAAATTCTGTAGTCCAATATTCTGTATGGCCAAGTACACCAGGACTACATCCCCTCCCTCACCCCACATCACTGATACTCATCCTGCTCCCACTCCCCTAAGTCTCACCAAAAGCAGCTGCCATGGTCTGATCGAGAGCAGGCTGGTTATCCCCAGAAGGGAGGTCTGGTCGCGTGTAATCTCTGCTCTTATCATTATTGTATTTCACATTCAGACTTGTGAGCTTCGAGAAGTCAATGCGCAGCGTGCAGCAGCCATTGTAGATGTTCTGGCCATCCAGAGACTGCAAGGAAACAAGCTGTTCTTTACCCAAGATGCCTTCAGACCAAGCTTGACAGCAAGAAGTCTCCAGAGGGAAGGTAGGACATCACCCCAGGAACCAGTGGGGATCCTGCTCTGTGTGGAGCGAAGACCGATCCCCTCCACGTGCTGCTCCTGAGGGGGAAATCACCTCCCAGTGCAGATGTGCTCTGCCATCAGGGCCACTTTAACATGACCCCTAAATTCCTCAAAATGCCAATTTCTAACGCTGACCACAGATTAAAAGCAAGCCTGGCAGTTCAGTAATTCAAGAGTTTAGCACGGCAAGGACACTACTCACCAGTTTGGCGTGCTGAGCGCTCACTGGGTCGGCATATTGTAACAGGGCCTGAAACTGGTTGTTCTTCGTGAACGTAATTATTTTCAAGACTGTACCAAACTTGGAAAAAATCTGCAAGATAATATTTGAATACCTTATCTCATTTCCAGGAAGTTCATTTCATACTGAGCTCCATTATTAGAAGTAGAAACAACAGAAGTCATCCTTCACCTTGTTAGCGTTCCAACAAAACAATTAAGGCTTTAAACCACACCGTGGGAGTAATTTAATTTCTATCATGGCATCAGACTGGAAAAATATGAGGGTGACCAAGCTGCCCCCTTCATAAAGTTCTTGTTTTGTTATGAGCTTTTACACAGGAGTCACCGCACCTTCAGGAACTCAAATATCTCCCAGAATTTCATGGGTTTTTAAATGCAATCACGCTTTCATTTTTTACACAGTCACACTTAAGCAACTGTAGCAGGGAGCAGGAACCTTCCAAATAGGCTGTTGCCTCAACAACCCCTGGACACCGCAGTTGTACCCCCCCCCAACCCTCTCACAAGGACACACAGCAGCTGCTTCTGCTACGCCCTGAAAAGAACTGGCAAAGATGCCTTGAAAACAAGTATTTATTCCTTGAACTGTACCAGCTGCATTTTACCTGATGCAGAACATCTAGAGTGACAGGATAGAAGAGATTCTCCACAATGATCCTCAAGACAGGGCTCTGGCCAGCCATCGCCATTCCCGCATCGACAGCCGCAGCCGGGGCCGACAGCGCCAGGTTCCCAGCCTGGACAGAATTCACAGCCTGCAGAGCCGCCTGGGCACGCTGCAGAACCAAACACACTGTCAGACCGATGCTTCTACTTCCAGAAGTACACAGGGAGCTTCTCCTTGAGCTCCCCATCTGCAAACTACTCACAGAGCTCAACAGCTAGGCAGGACAGAAAACAGCTCACTGCTCCTTACGCTGTGGATGTGGTGACTTTGTAATGACAATACAGCCCGCCCCAGTCAGCAAGAGTAATGCAAAAAAATATACAAACTGAATCAAATATGAAGTACTTATGCTACTGTTCAACCCTTGCTCAGCATCTACAGATGGAGCAAATTCAGTGCATTGTTTAGGAAAAAGGACAGATGAGGTTCTGCTGGGGTGAGACACCACCTCCAGAGTTTAACAGAAGCTGGAAGATTAATGCACATCTGCTGTGGGGATGCAGGAGCAAAAACTGACATGGAGATTTCCTGTTGATCCCCCTCACACAACACTACGATGTGCTTGCTGCTGTGTGCCAGATGCACCAATATCTGCACAGCATCAGATGCTCTGCTCCTGACAAAAGTCAGCCTGAAAAGTGAGAGTAGGTGAAGTGGCCGTCCTCAGCAGCCAACCCTGATAGAAGGTACAAGTAACTTGACCTTTCCAGTGTTCTGTCCTGAAGGATTGCCAAGAGAGGTTGAGACAAAAAAAGGAAACTTTTTACCCTCTGCAGAGCATAATCTTGCACAAACCCCAGACAAGCCTGAAGCACTGTGTTCTGCCCGCCTCAATGCCAGCACTCCCCAGCAGCAGACTGTGCTCTACTGCAGGGAAAAGCTTTGAGCCAGCAGAGCTGCATTTCACACAAATCTCTCCAAGATTAATCACAAATATCCTAAATTTAGACAGGTGCTTGGTTCCAGTTTCTGACCGAAGAACATTCATCTACTGCATCTTCCCATCTCCCCTTCACTTGGCAGTTTCCTCCCCTGACACTGAGGGAGCTTTAGCAGCTCATTTAACAGTCTCCTGAGACTGGAGAAAAGCCATCAAAGGAGACCTTATTCCAGAAGCTCTCGTGCTCTGTTTTGCACTTGGATAGCTCAACCCAACCTCAGAACCCTCCCAGGCCTACACCAGCAGCAGAGAACTGTCTGTCCCTCCCACCAGTACAGCGACATAAAGAATGAAAACTAACTGCTTGGTTTGGAGAGTTATCTGTCTTGAGCTCCTTGTGGTTGGAGAACTGGATATAGATGGGCTGGCTGCGCAGGACTGGAGTGACAGTGGTGTAGTAGTTTACCATGGTGTTGGCTGCCTCCTCCGTGTTCATCTCTATGAAAGCCTGTGGACAAGGCAAACCCAACGGCAACACGTGAGCAAAGGGGCTCACACGAGGAGACAGCATTTGCGCTCGACAACAGCGTTACACCATTGGTAACTTTAGGAGGAACTTCCAGTTGAATTGTAACAGCATTTGATTTTCACAATTGCATTTACGTATCAGTTTTTGTACATAGAATTGCTTAAGAACCAACTGTATGTGGAACAAATGAGGATTGTCCCTGTCCAGACTGATTTGATGTCATAGTTCGGTCTCATCCCAAGATCCCCAAGCTACACATATTTAGGAAACTGTCAATGTCTGCGAGAGCACAGAAATACACCAATAATCCACATTCTTCACACCTTATTAAGCACTTTCCACAGTTCTCTCCGGAGACCAGTGAGGCCACTTTGCTCTCCTCCAAAGCCATCAGGGATTGCAGCAACTCATGACATGAGGTACTTACATATAACACCACCACACAGTGTATCAGAGGCACGTCTTCATCATTAAGATTAAAGACAGTATTTTAAGTGATGATTAAAGTTGGCTTGGTTTTTTTTTACTCCTTAATTTGTAAGGCAATTTTAGTTACCAAATTAGCTCACGCCTCCTGAATTACCCAAGAGGGTTGGAGCTCTACCCAGTGAATTCACCATTCCCATAAAGGTGTACTGACAATGCAAAGTTACATGGGATGTTACTCAACTGTCAGGCCAGCTTGACTGAAAAAGGGCCAACTCATGGCCCTGCTGTCCAAATGTTTCCCTGGTCTGTAATTTAAAACCCAGGAGTAATAGTAATTATAAGTGACAACCTATAATTATCAACTTAACTCCTTGTACAGCCCAAAACCAGTATTTGCTACAGCTCATGGGATAGTCATGGAAAAGTAAAACAGCACAGAGAAGTTATTGACTCCTAATACCTGACAGCTGTTTAAACAATGTGGATCTGGTTTACTGATGACAAACTCATCGAGCCTTTGACATAATCCCTGCTTTCAATGACAGATACAGTACCTGATTTTTTCCTTTCAGCATTAGAAGATTTGTGACCTTGCCAAAAGGTAAGCCCAAAGAAATGACCTCTGCTTCCGTGACGTCACTGGGGAGTTTACGGACGTGGATTACTCGGGATGGGACCCCGGCACTTCTACTGTCACCTTTGAATTTTTTGCTGTCGTTTCCATTAGCTGTAAAAAACCAAGAGTTACTGTTCATTAGAGTGAGTTTGACAGAATATGCACAGCTTCCTGTGATACGTGTTCCCGCCATACAGCTTGTGCCCCTTACTCATGTACTACAGTTACAGAGAAATTCCATAGTCCAATTTAACTTGTCTGAAGACACACAATTTCACTTCCCCTGCCATGATGTGCTGGGAGCAACCCTCCCGTAGCCAGTTTACAGCACACATCCACCCAGCCACATTTCTACTTTGTGGAGACGGGTTGTGTCTTTATTCTTTTTAACTTCAACTGTTGTTCCTGGTAATGATGCAGTTTGAAGGGAATTCATTAAAGCAAATGATAATGAAACATATGAAACAAAAACTTGAGATCATCAGGATTATACATATGGCAAAGACATGAGCAGGGAGGCCACAGGCAGAACATAAAGGGACTCAAGGACACAAGCAGCTAGAATGAGACAATTCAAGGCACTAAAACATGGAGAGCAAAATTCTGACCTGAGCACCCAAGGATACGCTCTTGGGTGGGATTAATAACCTCTAGATGGTGTTAAGATTTCCAAATAGCAGCAAACTACTACATACAGCCAAAATAACCCTACATGAAATTCAGCTGTGCTTTAAGTATGGCTGTTAACAGCAAAACCTGCATGTTTTAATCCTGTAAAACCATTTTAGCTGCCCTGCCACAATCTGATTCTAGCTACTAACCTTTTAATGGTAAAGGGCAGAAGTTTATTATTTGGCACTGTCCTACAAAAGCCTAGTGAGTATTCAAAATGAAGAGTTTTTAAAATTAAGGCTAAATGGGGGGCAGGGGACGGGACAGGACAGACCTCCTTGTAGTATTTGCAATGCTTATAGATCACTGTTCTTTTTTATAGGCAATATTACCTGCAGAAGAAGAGTTGCTGCTCATGATAAAGGGTCCGTTAGTAACACAAGTAGAGAAAAGCTCGTCAGATCCCCGCTGGAAAAGAAAAGACGAAAGGTAAACTGACAGCATTTTCACTGAGTTCTATTCAGGTACTCCTAAAGCAGAACAATTGAGATTAAGCTGTAGAGAAGCTGAAGTGTAAGTGAAAATATACTGACAGTGGGCAGTGAACCTCACCTCCATAAATTAAGCATAAGATCCAATTTAGTAATTGAGCAGCCCTACCCAGTATCTCTTTTCAGCTGAGCCTTAGGAATCATAGTTGAAGCATTTCTCAAGGGGACCAAGATAATTTTACCGGGGGTTACCACAAGTAAGGACATCTTAAGCAAAAGACAAGTTATCAGAAGCTGGCCAGAACTGCTCGCATATGACTTGGGAACTACCAAAGGTGTGTTTTCTGGTTACAAGCAGAAGGTGCAACTTTGAGAAACTGAGACCTGAAAGCAATGGATCTGCTCCCCTCCCCCAAAAAGGGGCAGATCAGCAAAGTAAAGATACTAGCAAAAAGCGACTTTTCAAACTTCACAGCAGAAGTAGGTCCACATATAATAATTTGGGTTCTAGTACAGAACAGTCTAGTACAGAAGTCTGATCACCAGTCTGTCTTCTAGCCACAAGCCCCAGAACCGCAGCAACAGCTTCGCTGTCAACAGTCCCACAAAGTTTCCACAAGTAGAGACAGATGAGCAGCAGAGAAGCAGAGAAACCTGAGTACCCCAGGTACAAAGCCTCTGTAATCCCACCCTCCAGTGCCTTTCACACTGGGAGCTGTTCTAAATTGAAGTCAACAGGGCTACTTGAAAACAAAAAGCTGAGCAGCCCAGCATATCCTGACATCTTTTCTTGATCCTTTTTCTTACTGCAGTACGTTCAACTCAATGGAGGAAGAAAATATTTGACAGCCAAATTTTAAACTGAATGGTTCCTACTAGAATGAGACTCCCTGAACAAACTGGTACTGTAGAATTAGAGAAGCATTTCCTCCAGACTTTTTAGGAGCTGTAGCTGTAATTCCATCTACTTGCAGCACAAAGTTGCTGAATTGCAGGGACCTGGCACTCCTCTGTTCTTGAAAATAAAGCTGAGGAGACCCAGAGAACAGGTCGCTGTATGCAGTGTCTGTAGTTTGATTCGTTACAGCATTCCCTGTAAAGTCACCCCAAGTATCTCAACTGACCAAGACTGGCCTGACCCCAGCAGGAGGTATGAAAAACAATACGAAGACGAAAGCAAACAAGACTAGAAATTAATTTTTAGCACCATCTCTACTTGTACACAATGCAGCTTAAAATCAGTATGGTTTGATTTCAAATTACACAGAAGACCTCACTGTAAACTAGGAGCAATATGATAATATAAATCTAACATATAAAAGCACTATCACATTTTCTCCACTCCTCTCATGCAGAAGTGCCACACTAGAAGTTTTTCAGCAACAGATAAGAACAGAGCTCACCCTTACCTGGCTAACTCCCACCCCTCTCGATGGCCACATGCCCTGCTCCATGCTGGCCAACACTCCACCCCATGCCCTACATCTGGGGGGCACCTGCGGAAATAGTACCTGGTTGATAACCCAACTCTGCTCACTCCCCCAGCACACAAGCTGGGAAAGTAGGTCAGAGCCCCAAATGATTTTCTTTTTTTCCCCCTTCTTCCCCTTTCACCCTCACATCTTGAATTTCTTGTTTGACTACTCACTGCCAGCTCTTCAAAAACAGGCTCGAGGACTTTGATGTCCCGAGCTCAAGAAATGAGGGCAGGTTCCCAAACTATGGTTCGTGTGCTGCTGCTGGTCACCTGCAAGCGTTGCCCAGGTCCCACAAAGGCTCTGGACACCCAGCAAGGTCTCCTCCTTCTGCCATGGTGCCCTAATTGGGAATAGGCCTTTTAACAGCTGTTCTAATTAGCACTGGGATTCCCAAGCACAGCAAGAGGCAAGCTGCTCCAGGAGGCTATTAGCCTCTGATCCTGTCCTTTTGATGACTCAAATTAATGCATCATTCCAAGGCTAAAAAACCCACCAGTTTACTGCAGAAACACTCCTGTGCCCTGAGCAGCTGCAAATGCCACCGGTAGGGCTTTACTCTGTGGCTTGGGATGCAGCTGGCAGCAACTGACAAGAACCACCCACCAGCAAACAAAAACCCTAAAAACACAGACACACCTGTATTTGCCTCAGACCCCTTGCATCGGGCCCTACTAGGCCCTGAACTTAAAAGTTCCTGAATTCCAGTTTGGAAATTTCTGCTCATCCATAACTCCAGCACTGCCAGTGTGAATCAGTGGGCCTGTGTAAGAATATTCAGGCAGCCCTTGCAAACCATCATGGAAACACCAGGAGAACAAGTCACAGATCTGGGTCTTATGAAGGCAACACGGGAAAACTATCAACTGGAAAACCAAACATTTATGCTATTGTGGAAAGTTTAAATTCCCTGAATTTAACATTCCTAATGGCTTGTTTAAAATAAACATTTTTCTTGCATATTTGAGAATTGACTCGCAGGGCCCTTTGACAAGGAACACTTGCTGCTGCTGCTTTCCACACATCGATGTTTCTTTAATGGAAGAACAATTTTAAATCCACTCCCCCCTTATCTTGGGAACGGTCTGAGCTGCCCGCTGTGACCAGAGCCAGGAGGCAGAGGGGTACAATTGTTCGACATCAAAAGAAGCAGCAGTCAATTTGTAAGCTTCCCAGCTGGAAATACATGCAAACGGAGAGGGGAGACTGCATCACTTGGAAAACTACCATTATTCCAAGGTCTTTTCTCTACACAGGAGAGTTTAGAGACATAGTATGTGAAGCTATAGCAAAATCATTCCATGCAGACTCCCTTTAAAGAATGGTTTTTGGAGTGCACACCAGAGGAGCACATAACAGGAGTTACACTGGTGTCACAGGGCTGCCACTGGTGCTGACACCCTGCCACAGGAACAAGCAGCACTGGCACACTTCCCACAGCAGCAGGGACCTGCCACTACAACTTTTCACCAGCATTCTTCCTCCTGTTGTTACTGTTGGAGCTGATCTCCACCAGAAACCTCCAGTTTTCAGAAGGACTTAAGCTGAGGGGGAAAAAAAAAAAACAAACTACAACTACCAACTCAAGCTCTCCATTAACCTGCACTCCATCTGGGGCAGGCTTTAAAGCCACCTTAGAAATCCAAATGCTCCACACCAAGCATCCAGTTTAGCAGAGCCAGAGGAATCAAAGCAAACCTGTGCAGGGCTTCGTTCAAGACACACGTCTTCAGATTCTGAAGTTCCCATCCCTGCTCACAAATGTAATAATTTCCATGGACACTTTTGTTCAGCTAATTCTTTTGCAGCTGGCATTTTTACGAGATTAACAGAAGCCACAGCACACCAGCAGGAACACCGCTCTGCATAAAACTCTTCATCTGAACTAACAAATCCTTCCCTGTTTATAGAAAACAACCACCACTG
Source organism: Megaceryle torquata (assembly GCA_024611175.1). Taxonomy (NCBI): domain Eukaryota; kingdom Metazoa; phylum Chordata; class Aves; order Coraciiformes; family Cerylidae; genus Megaceryle; species Megaceryle torquata. The sequence goes on along the minus strand of JANIJG010017555.1, from coordinate 73,490 downwards.
CCTGACCTCACCTAGACCAGGATGAGGCTGTTTCTACCACCCAACTCCCCAGTCACCCGAGCTATCACCAACAGGTGAAACACTGCCTGGGAGCGTTTCTATGGCAGCGGCCTCCTTTTGTCTGCCACACTCCTGGCTACACAAGGAGTATTGCTCAAGCTGCATTAATTTAATAAAACCCCCATGGTCCTCATGGTCTCACTATGATGGCCTCTTTAGTTCCCTCTGCTGATTTGGAGAAAAGCAGGCTGCTGCAAGCCACAGTTCTAAGATTTCATATTTTTCCAAGTTATCTTTTTGGCCACTCCCAAAACACAACCTATTTGTTTAAATTTACAAGCAAAAAAAAGTTCTAAGAATTTGTCTAGGGTTTTGCTGCTTAAAAAGCAACTGCTGATTCACATGAAGACTAAACTGTCTCAGCATCACCAGGATTTTACCTGAACTTTACTGTAGCTTGTAATGAAGCTAGAGATTATACCAGCTCCTATCATCACACTTCAAAATACTACAGAAATTCTCAACTGCCCTAGAGAATCCTTTATCTACTTAAGAGCTAGCCATTTATTGTAAATGGATTACAAGAATCAACTGCCTTCTGTCTGTGCAAAAGGCTGGAAGCAAATACAACCTAAACAATCATGAAAACGTTAATTTCAAAACAAAGAGGCAATATTAATCAACCATCAGAAAGTAGCACGTTACAGGCAGAAAGCAAAACTAAAGCAAAGGCAGAAAGATGGGGCAGACGACAACTAGAAAAGCCAGCAAGCTGCAGGCCTGTGATCTGTGACAACTCTTTCCCCAGCTGGATGATGAAGTCCTACAGAGCTGCAGCAGCATTCTCTGGATATGGAGCACCTTACGCTGCTCAAAATGTTTGAGCAGCCTCTCCCCTCGAGAGAAAAAACCCACCAGATTCAGAAGGTGTACCAGGCTAACAAGAATTTACAGAAAGCAAGGCAGGAAATGTGGCTGCACCCAAAAAAATCCCCTCTGAAAATAAACCAAGGAAGATCTGCACTGTTAGAAGTCTTCGGTCTGCTGAAGTTCAGCTAAAACCCCTCTGTCAGCAATCGTGTAATTCTCCCTGATGAGAGCACATGAGCATTGTTCTGATACTTCACTTCCCTTAAGTTTGTAACAAGATTTTTGGATCCAGTAAACGACCACCCTAATAATTTACACCCAATGACACACGAACCATTGAGCAGCTCGCACAAACTCTCTGCTCTGATGGAAGAAAAAAATGTCCGAGCACCGAAAGAATGGAGTGCCTCTGAAGTATGCTCCGAGGGCAGTCCCAGGGGAGCAGAAGAATGTACTGATACTGCAGTTCTCAAATCGCTTCATAGAGAAACTAATAAGAGAAATCCAGTCTGATGACATCATTGTCCACACTCATTACATTCCAATGCTTTCCAATGAAGCGATTCAGGAGCTAGGGATAGAACTAAAAAACTACAAGGAAGGAGGATGCCAGTTTTCTTTGTCTTCCACAGAAGACAATTCCAGCACAGTTCACTCATGTTACCTCCACATGCCCCTCTTTTTCCCTGTCCCACCTCCAACACTCTCATCATTTAAAGGTAGAACAGTATGGAAAGGTACATTCCACTTTCAGTCACACCAACAGAAATTGAGAGTCAACTTTTTTATGAGGCACCCCTGCAGAACACACACTACAGCTGCCTCCTTCAGTCCTAGTAAAGGTGAAGTTAAGATCAAGACAAAACTTCAAGCTCCTGCAGAGTGCAGCAAAGCTGTAACCTTGCTCTTGTGCAGACAAGATTTAGTTCGATACCTCTACAAAGAGCCAGCACAGTCAGCTTCCCACAATAGCATACTGGGAGCACACACAGCTTTTTAGCAACTTTGAGACCGGGTTAGCTGGTGAGAGCACCACAAGAACTTGGTGCTGAGAACACTCTCCTACCACATGCACAGCCACAATAGCTGGAACCATTTCTGGCATATACAGATTTTTGAGCTCTTAAGAGACACCAGAAACTTCAGCACTTCCTTAAAACAGTTGCTTGTGCAGCCCAACATGCTATTTTGCAATAAAATGCTTTACAAGCTCAGGCACACCAGCTCCAGCATGAAGCCGGGTCCTCAGCACACTCATCTCACCAGCCCCTCCCTTGACTTCTTTCTTTCTCAGCCTTTGCTACTATGGAGACACCCTATGAAACAAACCTGCCCTTTGAGCAAATAAAAGGTGTGGCCACACTAAATAGCCCAAAATGCCTGAACTGGAGCACCACAGTAATGCAGTCATTCTGGCTTTGTAGGGCAGCACACACCCAGGCTTTATGATAGACTGTTCCCAAGTTGAAACTTAACTAGTTAGTCAACCTTGAGCTTTTTAACTCACTGCAACAGTGCAGACAAGGCCTTGGTAAAGCTCAAGGTAAAGAAATCCTTCTGGATTAATCACAGGAAACCTGTGAAAGAACATTTTGTGCCCCAATCCATAAAAAGACAAGTTTTAGAAGGAGCTCCTCACAAATTTAATCTCATCTCAACTACTGTTGTGTAATAATGACAATCTACTTTGGCAAACACCGAGCAATCATTGCACTGGGATTACCAAACCATGCTTTGCTGAACTAAGCACAGTGTTCAACAAGTTCTCTCATGAAGCCTGAAAGACAGCGACACCAGAGCCACACAGGCCTGGACATCAAATGCAGCTGGCTCTTCTTGCTGGGGGAGATGGCAAATGTAACACCAGCACACCTGTAATACCTAGTCTGACAACATTTGAAACATACTATCAGTGACTCAGAGACCAGAGCCTATCCATACACTCATGGACTTGAAAAAATTAATCTGTGTTAAATTTTTTTTTTTAATCAAACTACAGGCAAAGTAGGCCTGGGGCTAATAGAACATTTTCCACAGTGATTTTATTAACTGATCATTTTCTGTAAAGTCTCAGGTAATTTTTTTCCACTTACAAACACAAGTCACAGCTTGTTCCCTTCAAGTGCAAGTCAGTTGAGTCACCTTCCACATAAAGAATCGGTTTAGATAGGAATTCCTTTCACAGATCTCACAGCCGATAAGCCTGTGGAAGCACCAGTGCTCAGCACCTCTGCTTCAACCAAGGGCTGAAACTCCTCCTGAAAGTCCTATAGATGGAGGCTGGCCCAGGACCCTGCGAGGGGCAGGCAGAGATCAAGCAAGGATACAGGTGCACAGCCCCCACATGCAGCACTAAGAGCAGATTGAGCTGTTTGCCCAATCCACCAACACCACATCCATGTACCTCGCCAGCAACATGCGGCTCACATGTGTGATCATGCCTGTTGGAGAGGCCACAAGAGCCAGCTTGTTGCAGGCTCTAACTAAAGCCATAGGAGGGGACTGGAATTTCCTCACAACATTCTTGGCCTGCTGCCTGAAGCCATAATTACTGTTCCCATGGCAAAGATCCTGGCTTGATCACAAATCACTTCTATGCAGTCAGCCTGTACCACACTCCAGCAAACCCTGCTTTAAAAATTAACTTCTCAGATGCCACAGGAGGGTACGTTTTGTTTCTGGAAGCACCATCTTTCAAAGAGAGCTCAACTTAACCAAGAAACTACAAGATTATTCAGCACCTGAACTATTCTGGGCTTCTTTAATCACTGAAACACAATTTCACTTTAAAGAAAATTGACAAATCATAGTTCATACTTTCTAGTAAGTCAGTCCTGCTGTGAGACAACAGCAGTATCAAAGGGAATTAACAAAAGGGAAAGGAGATCCAGAGAGTTATCTTGATCAAACCGCTAATAGGCAACTGCACAGGTCAAACCCAGTCAGTACCAGTTCAAATACAGCACCTCCATCTTAAGGCCATACTTCCTTCTCTTTCAGAGAAATGAAATTATGGGAAGAACTAAATCTACATCACGTGTTTCTACTCTGCAGGACATTCCAGAAGGCCATGCATCAAGTGCCCCATACCAAGACTGTAATGAGCTTCCTAAACAAATTCACACAACGCTTTAAGCCCAAGAGCCTGGGGATCAGGCTAAGCATGGAGCCCAAGAAGCAGCTACTACAATTACCAGACTGATAAAAACAAGACCATCAGGCTGAGCAGCATCAAAATAGTTGAGATGAGAACAGTACCTAAATATAATGACCTCAGAGCAATTAATAGGAGTACCCTTAATATGTAAATTAAGGATGCAAGAAAAATATCACACATGCTAGCATCTTGCCTTTTAAAACAAAAAAGATGCTTTCACAAATTCTTCAATTTCACAGTTAAACTTGGCAACTGGGAGCACTTACAGCAGGAAGACATCCAAGGGGACACTGGTAAGTTCTCCCTGACAATCTGTTCAGCCATGGTTTAAGTTACAGGCACTTCAACATTGGGACATTCTGGTCACAAGAACAGGACACTACAAAGGTGGAACACATCACCTGAAGCATGACAAAAGCTGATAGCTTTGGGGGATTGTAATCACCTAATACCTTAAACCTGATGGAAAACCACCCCTGCCTTCTTTGTATATAAATTGCCAGAATTAAGTTTCTACTTCAGATTGAAAACAGTTTTCTGGGTGAATGTTATAGAAACCTTCTTTTGCAGCCCCTTCAAGGTATGTGTCAGTAAACAGAAGGAGGGCAGACTGAGGTAGAAGGGCTGCAGCCAACAAGGTTTTGCACTTATAAGTATTGAAGCAGTAATTGAGACAATTTGATGACACAGCTTTTTGAATCAGAGGTGCCTGCACCTCTCTCCATACAAGAGTCCTGTGGTCAGAGGATCTTAAGTAATCCAGAAACAGCACAGTATGGGGAAACTGGACGCAGCTGACCTGCCCGCAGCCATGTAGAGGATGAGGCACAAGAGAAGCCCTCTCTTTGTTCCGAGATGGACGCAAACAGGATTCTAACTTACCCAAGCACATCCATGACATGAGTAACATGTTACACCACGTGCTTCCATTACCCAGTCTACACTGGCACATTCAGTGACAAACATAATCAGGTAACAGGGCTATGTCAAAAACAATTTTAAAACTTACCTTTATCAAGGTGATTCAACTTTGTTTCTGACACTCTTTAAATTTTTATTCAAACTTTCTCAAAATTTGACTTTGCCTTGACAAGAACCCTTATTTTTGCACACTTTTGCCTCCCCGGTCCCCACCCTGCTGCACAACTGGTGTACAGTTCTGACCTGTGCTAGGACTGGCAGCACTCAATGGAATTTCTCCCAGTCCTCATTTTAGACACTGGACTGTGCTGCACTAGGGACTGAAATCCCCCAGACAGGAGCAAGGCGGCCACACAATACCACATCCTGCAGCATCTCAAGATTCACCAAGAGGACTACAATTACACTTTCAGAAGCTTCCTGATCAAGTTTCCTTCTTAAAGCTGCATAGATCTTAAGCTGCAAATTCCACTTTGTTAAAACCAGCTGAGGAGATTTTTTTACCTAGGTATCAGTTTACTACAAGGGGGTGTGTATCAAACTGCTCTACAGCAGTCAAGTGATGACTTAGTGCACCTTTTACAATGGCTACGGACTATTAACCCACCTTCCTGTCCAGGCTCAAGCCTTTCCTCCTCCTCTGATGGCAAACTGAACTTGCAGCAGATCGTGTTCTCAACCAGAACCAGATCACAGCACTGCAATTAATCCAAATTCCAGATGCTCACAGCAGGAAAAGTCAGAATAACCTTCCCCCCACATCTATTAAATAGAGCCCCTTTGTGCATTTAATGCTTCTCAGGAACCCTGCAGCACTAACAAACACGCCCACACTTAATGGCCATCACATTAATTTTGTATTTTCAATTAAAAACGCTATCGCTGTCTAGGAGCAAATTCTCCTACTGAGGTAGACCTAACAGAGCTCATGCTGCAGGCTCAGCTCTGCTTCAGATCAGTCCAGTCACTCTCTGCATATCTTTACCCACCTATTCAGGTAGCCACATGTGACTCTTTCCCAGTCAGTAACAGAGTAAAACCAGTTATAATCAGTAACAGAACCCAACGGGGGCCATTAAAAAAACAAACGAAACACCAAACTGTTGGATCACTGCTGTGAGGACCAGCATTCCCACACATACCTCTCACAGCTGAATTTACTGTAATCCTGATCCCAGAGCATTAGCTACAGTGTTCACAAAGTGAAATGAAACCTCTTTAGCACAGGAAGGAGCACCCATCCCATCTACCCTGCACATTCCAGTTTAACTTTGCCTTTATCCTGAGAACACACCAGCCTATTACCGCGCACAGCAGATAACGAGACTCCTGTCAGCACTTAGAGTTTCAGGACTAAGTCTGGACTTTCAAAACCCGAGACTAGAAGGGGAAAGGTTGTATTTACTGTACTCACAAGAGATAAAAATCAACAACTAACCACTCTATTTTCCTGTGGCAAAAGGGTTTTTGACATAACTGAACAGAAATTCACATAAACAAAGGAAATGGAGTTTCCAAAAGAAAATGGACCAATTTCTCCATTGAGAAGCATTGTCTAGCACACAAATAACAAGCATGGCTTGACATTTCAGTAGGGGGAAAGGCTGTTTCTAAATGCAGTAAAGTTCTTTTCTGACAGTCGATAATCAATGTCCAAATGCCAAGAACTAAATGCTGAGCCATAATAAAAGTTTTAAACGCACATGAAACTAAATTACCTTCTGGGTAAAACCAATTTACATGGTACCAGAAATATCCCTTTAAAGCTGCAGATCTGCATTTGGTGAGGCTACAACTAGGTCAGATGCTGAGCAGTGTAAAAAGAGAGAAAAAGTGAGAAGTGCCTACCTTTGTACCAACTGTTATATCTTGGACAATGCTGTAGAAAAAAGAAAGAAAAGGATTAAAAAAGTTAGATAGGTTTGCCACAAATATCCAGCATAGTTTACAGTAGTAAGAAAAAAAGCAAGTCAAAGTGCACAGTTGTCTTTGCAAGTGAGCCAAGGACAGTTTACACAAAGAAAAATTATTAGATGGTGATGGTGGAGACCCAAGACCCAGCAGTGCCAGAAAACCACAGCTCTCCCACTGCCTACAGCAGAACTTGCTCTTTTTGCCAGGATACCATGGGGGGGGGAGGGGCCAAGACCAACATCCCACAGCTAACAGCCCAGCGTTCCTCAGGGCCCTGCGACACCATTCGAACACCACCTCTGACTAAGCCAAGAGCATCAAGAGTCAGCTCCATCACCAAGAGTCACTTCTGTGGTTCTACCCAGAGGGGTGAGCTCTGCTAGACCGGAGAAAAGTGATCTCTAGGGAAATCATCACGACAGTGAGGACTATTGCTGGTGGAGCTCCGGAGGTACCATGGGCAGACAGCACACACCATGCTGAGTCTGGGCTCTTTTCTTGGCCAGGCTCAGCATGGGTGCCAGGCTCTCAGCAGCCCAGAGCCACACTACCACCACTGGAGCCAGCCCAGGGCCAGCTGACAGAGAGCAGGGAAGAGGCCCCAGCAGCTCCCAGACTGGGGTAGGCAACATTCCGCCATCAATTCTTTTCTACTTAGGAAAAGAAACAGCATTTTCCCCTAAGAGATCTGAAGAAAAAAGTTATAATAAAACAGTTATTAAGCTCCACCGTATGTGTGTAAACCTCCCAAAATCAGACTTCCTGATGAGCTAGCAAGAAAAATAGGGTTAGCTGCACCTCAAGCAGCTCATGCTGGCTCAGCAGCAGCCAACTTTCTGCACCATGACACCTCTCCTAAGAGCACCTGATGGGATCAGGGCGAACACCTTGGTACATGGTACCTGGGTCACCTTCCAGAGTATCATTGCACACACACATTACTCTTCTGGGGGAGGGCTCCAGACAGTTTAAGGATTTCAGTTACACCCTTTCACTGAGGATTTGCTTGATTTTTTTTTTAATAAGCTCCAAACTACTGTAGAGCAGCAACACAAGACTGAGAGCAGAAGTGATCACTGAAGGCTGACATGTATGCAGTACTGCCTGTTCCAGCTCCAGTCTTTCAAAGACCTTACTGTAAATCCAGAGTAAAGGATCCCCAAGAGGTCAGACCAGACCTGCAACACCTCTGAGGAAACATGGCTGAGGAGCACGAGGCAGGGAGGGCATTCTTAAAGCAGCACAAGGAAATGTGAAGCCCTCAAGAATAATTCTATCAAGGGATTTAATGCCAGAAATCTCTCTCACTGCTTCTTCCTTCCCTTCCCAACAAGGTGTAATTTTTCAAGGAATTACATCCTGCTCCATCTCATTCAGTCATTTGGGTTTCCCCAGTTCCACAACTCAGCCGCACCACAAGCAGGAGCCAGCTCAGCTCCTCATACTTCCTCCTGCAAGCCAACCTGCCATGTCATCACAACCCAGCGCTTTGCAGCCGGAGTTACAGGCCGACCCAACGCTGCTGCCAGGAAGCCACGCGATAGTTTCTTGCTTTCAAGCGAACTGCTTCAAGAACTCGCTGCAGGAGAAGGTCAGGCTCCACAATCCCCCCGTCTGGGAACCCCCCGAGGCAGATGGGTCCTGCCATGCTTTGAGGGCCAGCAGTAATGGACTAATTAAACCCATCTGCACAGACTGGCTTAAAGAATCACAAGCATTCTATCAGAATGTCTAAATATTCTACAAGTACACATTTCTTCAGTTAAAATACACACAGTAACCCTGTGATCTTCATAGCCTCAAACCCACCCCCGTTATTTCCATCAAAGCATTAAGAAGAACCAGGAACCTCCTGAGTTTCCAAAACTCTCCAACTTACCCCAGAGCATTTTCTCACTTCCTGTTCCTCTTGTGGGCCTCACACACAGGAAATGTTTTACATAAAGTAGTCTTAACAAGGGATAGCATTTTAAGTTATCCAACAGGAAGAACTGTTTTATTTGCCAAGAATTATTGATTCTTGGAATACTGGTGTAACCCATTTGATAACAAACGCCCAATGAAACAAGAACCAGGGATATTTAACAATGTTTATTCGAGAGATGTGCAATATACTTCCAGTTCACACCCATGCCCCTCAAATTATCATTATCTTAAGCTTCCTTCTCTTCTCCCGTGTCAATCTTAAGTAGGGGATTAAAATTTTCTCTTTTCCAAAAAAGGCACTAAAGCCTTTCAAACAAAATTACTTATCACATAAGTGGAGAACTCCTACACAACAAGGGGGAAAAATCGAGCAGCACAAGGTAAAACCTCAGTCATTTTTCCAAAGCAACATTTCCCATCCCAACTCCTCACAGACTGTAACAAAGCCACTTATTCAAACGGGATCATGTGAAAAGCACAGCTCCTCGTCGCTTTAGGTAGGAGAAGCTGAGAGAAGCTGCCCATGGCCAGCGAGGTCAAAATGGAAAACCATTTTCAGAAGCAGCTTTCAGAGTTTTAACAGGAGACAGCTTTCACGGGGCAATCAGATCTTCAAAAGGTAGTGGGGAGTTAAGACTCATGTTATACTAACATTTTTATATTCAAACAGCTATTTTAACGCACACAGTAAACCAGCTTTGAGGAACTACTGCAAAGACAGCTGAAAACAAGCTGATTTTTGTCATTAGAACGTGGCATCTCACATGCTGAAGATTTTTTTTTACTGTAATTCAACATGATCAAGTTATTAAAAGAAGCAGAGCAACCTGAACTTCACCCTGACCCGTAAAAATCAATCGTAAGATATGCGATTTTATGAGTTTTCATTTTGGTTTTTTTTTTTTAGATTAAAACAGAGACGCCACTTTTTCAGTGGGTAAAAAAAACCCAGACATGTGACTACGCCTAATTCTCACCAGACTAGTGGTCCGAGCACGAAGCGAGGAGGCACTAACTTGGGCTTCCCATACTTAAAGGCTCTGAGAAAAACTGCTTACTGGGAGGCCTTTAACTTAACTAGTAGAAAGAATGAAACAAAAGTCAGATCACGAGAAAAATATATGCCAGAGAAGAAATACAGAGAACTTGTTTTCCGATTAAACACCAGTTTGTTTTAAGACAAACACTGTGAAGCGAGGCACCAGCTGAGGTGGGGATTAAAGCGAAATCAGTTCTGCCCAAGACGAAGAGTTGCATTCACGGAAAACAAAAGAAAAAAAACCAAAACACCGAACTACACGAGTCAGGGAGGAAAAAGTTTATCTCGAGGGTGTTCCGAGGTGGACAATGGAAAGAGGAGGGAGCCCGAGAGCAGCTCTGCCTCCTCCGCTGCTGCTTCACCTACGGCTCTCAGGTAACGCTGAGATGGCAGCGAGCCCCGGCGGGCCCGAGACGCGGTAACTCCCGGGGAGCTGGGGCCAGACTTGTGCCGAGCGAAGAGCCGCTCACAAAAGAAAAGCCATCGAGAAACACCCCACAACCACCACCACCCTCCCCCGCCCTCCACACACACCGCCTGCGAAAGCACCAGACAATAGGAGCCGGACCCCGCCGTGAATCAGCCACCGGACCCTCAGCCCGCCCTCCCCAGGTGCGCCCGCTCCCGGCGCCCCGCACACCCCACACCCCCCCTCCCGCAGCCCCACGCCCACGCCGCGCGCCCAGCGCCGGCCGGATCGCCTCCCCTGCCCATCACCGCGGGCATGGAGCGGCATCCCCCAGGCGGGACACCCCTTCCCCCCCACCACCCCGTCCCCCGCTTCCCCCGGTGTGGGGCGGCTTCCCCCCGGGCGGGGCGCGAGCACGAGGCACGGCCCGTACGAGGCGCCGCGTCGGGGCGTCGGCCGCGAAGCAGAGGCCGCCTCCACCCTCGGGCCTGCTCCCCCCCACCCCCCTCCGCTGCCACAACGAGGGGTGCCGGGAGAGAGGCCCGCGCGAGAAACAACCCCTCCACACACGCACGCTCTCCTCCCGTCCCACCGACGGCCGCCGCCTCCCCTTCCCGCCTCGCCTCCGCCGGGCGGCCCGGTCGCACCTTCGACACTCCCTCCCGTCCCGTCCCCCAGCCTCCCCCCTCAGGTAACACCCCAGCCCCCGGCGCGGGTCCCGCACCTCGGCCACCTTCTCCCCCTCCTCCGCACCCCGGGAAGGATCCGGCAGCGCTGCTCGCCGGACCCCGGCACGGTGCCGCCCGTGGCGAGGCCCGGGCCGGCGGGGACTCACCCGTCCATTGCACACGGAGGAGACCCGTCGGGAACGGAGTGGAGGCGCCGGAATAGCAGGAACGGACCAAACCGCTCCGTGTTATAGACTCACAAAATGGCGGCGCCGCCCGGCCCGCCTCACCCGCGCCAACGCCCCATTGGCTATCGAAGATGTCATCTTGATAGCAGGGGCGGGGAGTGCCTGCCTCCAGGGGTTGGCGCCTTGGCGACCCTAGCGAAGCCGATTGGCTGAGGGCGGGCCGGGGGCGGAGCAAAGCGCCGGTGCGCGGCGTGATTCGGTAGGCGAAGGGCGACGGCTGGGAGGGGCCATCTTGAGAGCGGGAAGGATGCCGAAATGCCACACGAATCCGCCATCTTGATTGGGGGCAGGGCACGACAGAACCGCGTTGCGCGCCATCTTGAGTACGGGCAAGGGTCCCCAGCGCGCACATGGTGCTTGTGGCTCGCGGGAGCGGCCCGGATGCCGCCATCTTGGCTACGGGCAGCGAAGCCGTTACCCTCTGTCCGCCGCCATCTCGAGCAAGGGAGAGCGGGCAATTAAGTTAATGATTAGCGCTGCCGGCCTAGGGACTTTTCATAGCGCCAGACAGCACTTTAAAGCTTTATTTAAGATTAAATCTGCCTGTTTAATTGCAGTTAATGTCGTAAGGATAGAGATAAGCCAGTGGGGAAGAGAGAGAACTTGTGAGGTAAGACAATACACCTTCCCACTCTGCTGAGGCATCAAGATACTATTTTTCCTTGCATTATAATCCTGACACCCTTTGCTGACCAAAACAACTATTTTTCCAGTCAGTTGGACCTCAGTGATTAGTTTAGATAAGCTTGTTTCACCCTTTCCATGTGTCGTTACCCATAGGCCTTAGTTCTGCAGAGTTTAAGGGTGAAATCCCTGGACTTGCCATCTTTGGGGATTTTCAAACTTCTGGTAGTTTTCTTTTGCAGCTGCTGGGCCATCTCTAGTAAATTTTAGAGTCAATTTATACGTACTCTGTCAGACTTATATCAGATACTTTCTGCAGTTCCCATCAAAACGATTGTTGAGCTCCTTTGTGGGCCACAAGATTGAAGGCCCCTTAAAAAAAAAACCCAACAGTAATTCAGAAGTGGATCTGGCTGCTTCTGCTGTGAACGGTGCTGCTGCATTTACTGTGCTCCTGTCCAGGAACTGGGACATGAAGACTGGGATCCCAGTGGAAGGCGAGCAGATCTTTCCCTTGTCCTTGCGTCATCAGGGTGTTGCTGCTTCCCCTCCACTACCTTCACGCTGGAAAGCAGTTGGTTTCCATAGATGAATCGCTGCGCCTCTCTGTTTAAATACAGATGATATTTGCTCACTGGGAATTCTACTAGCAATTACTCATTTTCTTTTGCCTCGCTTGTCGCAGCCCTATCTGTTGACTGCAGCGCAAGAATTAATTGTCCCAGACCTCGCTACAAGTCTCTGGTGTAGCGCTGCATCCAATATCAAATGTCCAGTCCACTTGATCACAGCTTCATTAGCTGCAGCCCTGTTTTGAGAGTTTCTAGGCAACGTAATACTGGTCTTACCCAAGGAAGGATCCTTCCTACCTCACCAGCCCACCTGCTTTGGGCTTTTTTTTTTTTTTCTGAAAACATTTGTACAATTCCACCAATCTGCCTCTATTTTAAGGGGTAAACAGTACAACACTGATCCTGATCGGTGGCACTGCCGGGAGCAGGGAGCTGCAACGCTGCAGTGTCAGCAGTAGATAGAAGAAGGTTTAGAAGAACAGTTTTAAACTACAGTGGCAAATGAAATTGGGAGTCTTATCCTTGAGTGGTGTTTCTGCTGAATGGCAGGTAACTGGCAGGTACAGACGTGTATTTTATATTCTCACTTTTTTCTGGAGCTTACACTAGACACATGAATATGGGAAAAAAATTATTAAAGTGAAGCTGTCTATTATAGGTTTGTTTTTTGTTTGTTTTTGGTTTTTTTTTTTTTCCCCACAGACGTACTATGGTCTTGGTTGCTGTGGCCAGAATCTTTATTTTCTCAGTGGGGCAATGCTCAGATACTTTGGTGGCTAGACACCAATTTACCCCATGACTCTTGTCACCACTTGTGAAATTCAAGAGCTTCCCCTGACCTTGGATCTCACCACGAGCTGGTAGCAACAAGGAGCCTATCTGACCTATTGGCTGAGGGGGGTTTCTGGGCATTTGTCCCTTGTTCCAGGAGAAAAAAAAATAGGTTTTGCCCTGTTGCTACAAGCCCCATCTGAACCCAAAGTTATTTCTCTAGGTACTGCACGTGAAAGGCTCGGCTTTTGCCACAGATAAAGAGATTTACAACTTAGAGGAGGCAAAGAATGATGCACTTCAGAGGCGCTGAGCTGTGAGATGAAGTGATTTGATCAAAGCAGAGCAGGAATTTAACTCCCCTCTCTCCAGCCACAACACACGTTCTTGAACTATACCCGTTCTAAGCTGTGTTGCCCACAGAGGTGTTCCATGGCCCCATCCTCTCTTCAGAATAATCTGCTTTATGGACTATGGTACAAATCCCTTCGCAGCAGAGGGTGGTGTGGAGATAGAATCACTATTTATTTATTTATTTATTCATTTTACTGTGGGATATTTCAGTCCACTTGTAAAGAAGCCTCCCCTAAAGAAAGTACCCTGAACATGGCACAGAGACTTTGAAAAGCATCATTAGTTCCCGATACCGATCACTGATCAGTATCTGACTGGCTACTGACGGGTGCCATCAAAGAATTGCTGCTTTTCTTCCATGCAACTGTGGCTGGACTCGAAAGGCTTCGTGCAGACTCAGGGAGGTTTTTCTGTAGTCCCAGTAGAAATGCTGATTGGGCAACATTTACCAGGCGTTTCCCTGTCGTATTAACAGGATTTTTTAGGCAGCATCTTTTCAGACACAGTGGTAGGGAGCTGACTTGTGATGCTATGGTATAATACTTTATACAGGAAAATACAAAATAAAAGACCAAAATTATACTTTATAAAACAAACAAACAACAACAAACGCCAAAACAAACAAACCACCACTACCAACAACAAATGCCTAAAAAACATCTGGGAGAAGGACCTGCCTCCATCTATCTTTTGGTTTGTTTGGAAAAAGAAACCCACATGAAAATGGCCATGGAAAAAAAAAAAAAGAGGAGGGAGAAGGGAAAAAATATGAATTGGCTTATTTGGTACAATCCAGTAAGATGGTCCCACCCTCCCTGGCTCTGGTTACTCACTTGCTAGAAGGGCTTTGGTGGGACACACCCAGGTTTTTCTCTTTTTTAAGCCCTTCCTGCCTGTGTTATCTCTTGGAATTTAATTTACCACGAAGGGAAGAAAAACCCTCTGCAACAACAACAAAAAAAGACCCCTTTCCTGTCTTTTTCCCTTTGTATTTTTAAAATAGCCCTGCAGCCTGTACCATGTTCCCAGGACACTCCTCTACTGAACCGAGTTCATTTGCAAACTAGCAAAGGTTTGGGTTTTTTTCCCTCTTCGTCCTCTTCCACGGGAACCTTCCTAATAAATGGTTCAGGAACCCAAACTGGTGGGATAATGGTATATCCTGGATACTGGTTTTAATGACAACTGCTTTCCTGCAAGTTCCCCTCCTTCCCCATTATTCACAGCTCCTAAACCAGGAAACTCTTTCCTATATCACTTTGCTCCCAGTATAGTCCCAAAGAACTGGGAGCATTCAAATACTGCTGCTTTTTGTTGCTTTTATCTATTTTAAAGCCCTTTCAATTAATATGGCACTTTTGTTTCAAAGACCATCGAAGGCTTTAACAAGGTCGTCATCGGGTGCCAGAAGATTCTTTTGTGCCTCCTTTGTGGTGCCTCATCACAGCTCTGGAAATGGTTAGTCCAGAGCTAGCAGAGCAGGAGCAAACTTACGGAGGTTGCTGGAGGTCGCGCAGAGGGCATTTCAGAGCAGCAGTTGTGTGGTTTTACAAGCAAGCAAATTAAATATTTTTCCACTGATCCATAAAGGGTTTGCCAGCGAAAAGTGTTATCAAAAAGTCCACCAGTCACTGGTTGATAAAGAGGTTGGAACTCAGTTTAATACACCTTCAGTATTAACCAGAAGTCAGTGCTTCAAACCCTCTCACAAGTTCCCTGAGCTGGAATTTTGAGAGCTCTGCCACCGCACTGGTTTGAAGCATCCCATCCTGGGGCAAAGTTAAAAAGCACTTTGGAAGCGAGTTTATCTGTGCTTGGAACGTTAATTATTAGTGCTGTCATTGCACATTCTGTTTCCCTCTTTTAGCAGGACTGCCAAGATCATTTGCAGGTATTTTCTGTGCCACCAGCTGTCATAGCCACTTAAAAATTAAGGATAATCACAACAGCTCATATTTTATGTTTCTTTCCTTCTTTCTAATCTGTGACAAAACGAGAGACTTCTCTGGGTTGCGTTATTCCGCTGTTATCAGTCCGTAGTAGTTCAGAACTTCCCCGTCTTCTCTGCTCCTCGGGGATGCTTTTGGGTGACTCATTTCCTGTGAAGGATGAACCAGCCATTTCCTGGCTGTTCAGCGCAGGGGGTTTGCTGGTTCTTTTTTCCCTTTCCTTCCAGTGTGTGTGGATTAAGCTACGGTTTGATTGTACCCCCTGCAACTTAAACCAGAACGGCAGCTCATCACTGCAGATAATAAACTGTCTACATGTGTTGCTTTGGGATTGTGCCTGGTCCCTGCTCACCTCGGCCACAGGTCTCTGATTTGTGCAGATAAAATGATTCCAGCAGTCCTGATTTAACAGCACCATCCTTTCTGGTCATTGTGACCCAGTTCTCTTAATTCAACGCAATTCTGCCCTTAACTCAACCCATTTCAGTTTATAAGAAATGGAATGTTTAAAAAGCACCACAGGGCAAAGATCCTGATCTTGTAACAGAGATTTCAAATTATCTAAGAAGTGCTGCTGAGAATTCATATTGGCCTTTGAGAAATACAGGGAAGAACCATACTGGAGGGGTTGTGTTAGACACAGGTT
Organism: Megaceryle torquata; assembly: GCA_024611175.1. Classification (NCBI taxonomy): domain Eukaryota; kingdom Metazoa; phylum Chordata; class Aves; order Coraciiformes; family Cerylidae; genus Megaceryle; species Megaceryle torquata. Next base: position 57,422 of record JANIJG010017555.1, on the reverse strand, counting down.
CCTGAGCCTGCTTCTGTATTGATCCTGGGCCCGGAATTCCAGCTCTTTCCTCCAACTGGTGTTTCCAATTTCCCGAGCCACTGTTTGTTCACCATTCACAGGATGATTTGAACCGTTGTGGATAGCTTGATAGAGTTCAAAGGCTGCCCTGGCCAGTGTGATACCAGTCTGATGGATCTCGACTCCCTCCAGCAGCTTTTTACTGCTATTTTAAAAATTATTCTTGTAATCTCATTTCATTTGAATATTTAGATTAATTAGCCTGTCTCACGTCTGTAATGTTCGGGAAGAAAACACATACAATAGGGATACAGCCTCTAGAGTCTGAATGTAGCACATGTCAGAGGGATGAGCACTGAATAATTCATCCCTGTCATGATTTATTAATGGGCAGAAGCTGGATCGCTCCTCCGTGACTTTCCATGAGCTCAGAGAAGGCAGGTTCCTCTTGAGCTCAGCTCATCTCAGGAGCGCTGGATGGTGCTCTGCACAGGGAAGGTGTGTGCAGAAACCACTCCCATGGGATGATCCCGAAACATTTCTGTTCAAACCCAAAGAGAACTTTGCCATTCTAGTGCCACACACATCGCCCTTGGCAAAAAACCTAAAACATAGGTGCAGTTTTTTGCAAAGCCTTCCAAAAGGAAGGTGGGCAGCGAGCACCTTTAGCTCTTTCCCAGCTGTGCACGCGTGAAGCAAGACGCTGTGGTCACGGTGCAGGAAGTTCTGAGCATGGAAACCAGACAAACAGGCTGTGCCTCCGAGACTTGATATGGTAGAGCTGAGCTGATTCTCCATGAGAAATTTCGGTTTTATTTTCCTTTGTAAAGTTCCAGATTCTGAGACAATTGATATAAACACAGCAGGATTGTTTCCTGCCCTCCCAGGAAAACTTGCTGGACAAGCAGCAAGCAGCAGTCTGGACTAATCTCTTCCCCAACTAAAAACCACGCCTTTGGTTAAGGCTTTGCAAAACCCACGACCTGAGTGTCCTGACCTAGGTGAAGATTTTGCAAGACATTCAAATTCCATCTGTCTCAAAAGTATGAAAGATGAGTCTGCTCTCAGCAAAGCCTCCAGACCCACAGGCAACACCACCCCTTGCCGGCTGGTATGAAATTTCCTAATTGTTTATCCTGTAATCCTGACTTCTTTTGTCCTTGGAACAGGCTCTACATCAGCGTAATTAAAAATGTCAAACACGCTTGAGAAAACTCTCTAAGTTGCTAAAAGTGAACATGAGGTTCCTCCCCACAACCTCGTTTCATCTCTCCCTCGCCCTGGCCTCAGCTCTACCAAGCGGTCTGGTTCCAGCCCTCCAGCATAGTTTGCATTCCGCTGCCAAGAGTGAACATTTATTTATACAAACAACTGTCCTCACCCGCACATCTCCCTGAGCTGTCCTAGGGCAGCGGAATACGCAGAATTGATCTTCTTTAGCGCCAGCGCTACATCTTTTTCTTTATTCAAGGGTGTTTTTTGCAGTGAAAGGTGAATGCAGCTCAGGTGCTGGCCTGTGCTGCAAATCTGCTTCACACTGGAGCTGGAATCCTTTTGCTTTTCCCTACAATGATTTTATTGCCTTCTAACGGTGGTGCCTGATAAACCACCCAGGAGGGTTCCGTGGCTCAGCAGCAGGTTTTCCAAGAGGTCTCGCTCATGCTGGAACCTCGAGGGCTCTGCTGCCTGTTTCTCTCTAAAGCTCCACCAGTAACCCGGTTGTCCCAGTCCATTACTGGCTTGCCGTTCCACCAGCTCTGCCAGCAGTACAGTGGGATCAGTGGGAAGCAAAACACAGCTCCAGGTGAGCAGCCTGTCGCAGACCAGCAGGGCCAGAGCCTGGAGCTCATGAATTATTTCTCAGGCTTCCCCATCCCTCGCCTGTCAGGCTCAGGTATTGTTCATGCAAACACAAGCTCCTCACCGGTGGCCTCAGGTTGTCCCCCAGTGCAGCTGCCATTTAAATGGATATTACACAGATACCAGATGTCTCCGGGCAGGAGAATTTCTTAGTCAGAGCACAGGCCATTTAAATGAAAAAAGGGGCCCTGGATAGGCCTACCCCCCCCCCCCCCCCCCCCCCCCCAATTCTTCTGTTCATTAAACCCTCTGCAGGCAACAAGCTATCTGTCCATGACCAGTCACTGGCACACAAAAGAAAGGGAAGTACTAAATTACAAGCCAATTTTAAGTGGGCATTGATTGAAGTAACCAGAAGAAAGCTTAGTATTGTCAGAGTTTCATCCAACAGTAATAAACAATCTTCATTAAAAAATGATGTGTGCATCCTTAAGCAGCACAGCGCATGCCAGGTTTTAGAGAAGAATATAAAGGTTCCCCCCACCCCACAGAGTCAAAGAGGAAAAATAATGTTCAGCAACTTTTTCCTTGACAATTTCGTTTTACTCATTAAAATCCTTCCCATTCTAACTTGGGTATTTGTCCTGAACAAGAACAAAATTGAAGTCTCCTCCAAGGAGGAAAGGAAAAGGCTGATGCAAAACAGAGATCTCACAACTTCTTTGTCAAGGCTTTCCTACTCTGCTGACAATGCAACCAACTCATTACCTGACTGATGGGTAAGTGTCAAAAACCTCTTTGTATGAGGGAATACACAAGGCTTTTCATAAACACACACACAGATGCAGGCACTTTTTTTAACTGAGCAGGATTGAATTAACAGCTCTGCCTGAGCATACCTGAGTACCCGGGCCCTTCAACACATTTGTTCCAGTTTAGGGGAAACACTTCCCCTTACAGACTCCCTGCAGCTGTGAGAGCAGATTCACTGTGCTCAGGAACCGCTGCAAAATCCTCTCTCTAGAGGTTTTCTGTTTCTAAAAGCTCAGAGCTGTTGTTCTATACAGAGATCTTAACTTTCCTACACTCCCTGATTTCTGCATTATTTGTTAGTAGAGTTGTGTCGAGTTTGATTGCTCAGGTGTGTAATGTACAGGACGTGCATCATTCATCCACACGTTTTAGCATGAAAATTCAGAAAGGTGCTCGGAAATATTAAGTGACATGTCTAGCCTATGCTTTGATTTTCTAGATTAATCCCCAGCGCTCTGCAGAAATTCTCACCTAGCTGAGAATTTTATCTAATGCTCACCACATCCAAGAAAGGAACAGCATTCAGTGCATACAGGTAGTGTAAAGATTGAGTCATGTCTGTAGAGGGGTTTTCTGAAACAGAGCCAGGTCATTCACCAAACAACGCGGTGGGTTTGGGTTTTTTTTTTTAATTGCACTACAGATTTCTGTCTCAAGCTTGGCTGGTTTGGTTGTGTGACCTTCAGCTGCAGCACCTCCTCCAGACAGGGCGCTTGGAAGGTTTCTCTTCCATCTCTGGTGTTAATAAACTCTTAAATGAAACCTCATTTACTAAGACTGACCCCACCTTTGTTAAAGCCAATGCTACCGGCCGACACCCTCAGCACTTCTTTGGAAAGGACAGACACACAGACACAGGCCTGCTGGGTACATGGAGTGTGTATTTACTACGTGTACAGTAGTGGTTCTTTTGCTAAATTATTATTAAGGGCCTCCTGCTTTATAATGCTTTAAACTCAATGTTGTCCCTTTAACATTTCTAACTGCCAATCTGGAATAGCATCTGGAATTACAGCGCATTTAATCCTTGAGGGTATATTCTCTCTGTGATGCATAAGACTGAAATGTGTGCATTGAGGAACAAACATCCAGTAGCTTTAGGTGACTACGTTTTTGCAAACTTTTCTTAAAGATTTGCTTTAGAAAAAAAACCACCAAGCAACAAAGAATATCAGGAGAATTTGAAGTCCAATTGAGATAACCATGCGGAGATACGTCTTAGTTTTTATTTTAATTTATCCAAGATACAGCCATCCACCTTGGAAATGCCATTGCAAATTCTCATTATTGATTACAAAGCTCTTAATAATGTTCTTTTAAAATGAAGATCTGTGCAAATGATCTCGTGAGAGACTATTTTCTTTAGCATACCAGAGTTTCACAGACACATAGAAATCACGGTTAAAATAATCAGGCAAATTTCTCATTATGTTCAACAGCAGCGTTGTCACCAAGGGGGGAGAAGGAAGGAAGCTATCAAGAATAGCAGAAGAATAATGGAAGATGATAAACATGTTCTTCCTATCAAAAGATTTCAAGTACAAGTGATGGAGTTAGATAAGACAAGGCGCCACACTGGTTGTATCTCTAAGCAACAGGCAATCAAACAGCCAGATAAGCATCTCCATGAAGTGCAACAGGCTTGAAGGCATGGGTCATAGCTGGAGAATCACTTCCTGGTTCAGCTTAGGCAGTAAAAATTTATGACCTACTTAAAAAAAAAAATCCTTCAAACCTAAAAATGTATTTTCCAATAAATTTGTTTTCCATAAAGAATGGGAGTCATCGGAGGGCACGCCTTGGTCATAGCAGGAAATGAGAATACTTACAGGAGTGGATTATAACACAAAAATGCAATGTCGTACGTGACCAGCGTTTAAAATACAACCCTCCAATTCAGAGCAGAGCTTAATGTCATTTTCCGTACATCTCGAAGGTGGAAAGAGAAGAGAGTAGCATACAATACAGCTCTTCCCTTTGCTGGCCTCTGCTACAAGAGCAGCACGAGATCTCAGTGTATGTTTTCTTCTTGGGTCTCCTTTGCTCTGTAGCAGAATTCATACCCCTACACCATCACACATAATCTGCCCTATCTACCCTAAATTTGGACCAATAATTTCCAAACAGGAAAGGATGGGGATCAGGCAACACAAAACCTGCAAATGGATGGTAAAGTCCCCGAATCAGAAATCAATTCGCATCCAAACTGTCTGGCAGTGAAGTTAAATAAAATACTGCTATCAGCATGAACCTAACAAAATCCATGTATTGTTTATAAGAAACTTATGAGGTGCTACAACAAAACTGAGTCACTGCTGTACAGTAAATATATCTTCAGTGTCATAACAATGCATGCAATTGACTTTGGCAATTTTAATATGGACACATATGTTAAAGGCATTACTGATAGAGCTTCATCACATTCACGTGAGCCATTCCATGTTAAGGCCCCATCCACACCTCAGGAAGTGTTGTTTAGCATAGAAGAGGTGCAGTCCTATATGGTTCCCTGTTTCTAGGGGGGTGGAATAACACGGGTTTCCAAGCGTTACGGTTACAGAACGGCTGGATTTCAGGATTCCCACCCGCCCCTGCTGGAGGTAACGCACTGCTCTGCTCACACAGCAGAGGTAAGAAACCCCACCCTGATAACACAGATATCTCCATCCCTATCAGCTGGCAGGGTCACGTTGGTAGTGAAGAACGGCACTGCCATTAATCACTCTGAGGCTAAAGTGGCAGATACAGAAGCACTCGTACGATTCAAGCTTGTAACCTTTTAAGGGTAATAGGCACTGATGGACTAGTCCAGAAAACAAAAAAATCATAACTGGTGCATTTATGGTTTCTTCTGTATCAGACAATTATTTGGAAAATTACTTTGTCATGTAGTAAAACAAATAAAATTTCCTTTAAATAACCAGCATCAGATGTTTGTCTCAGCTCAACGTGAATTCATTTAACAAGTTTTAAATATTTGAAAATGGAATTTATAATGACGATCCTCGACATCCAAAGCAAATGTAGTTATTATTGAACCCAGTTATAAACACATCTAAAAGATATCCTGTAATACCCAAATAAATTAATTTGACAAACAGTGCAATATCTTGGACCCAGCATTTATATCAAGAGCAAACAGAGTCTGGAACAGGAGCTTTTATTTTAACTCTCTTTAAAACAACCTTCAGAAACTGGGCTCTGGATGTGTTACAGTCTCTTTTTACAGTTTAACCTCAATCCAATCAGCAGTCTCCAGGGATTTTCCAATCGCTACAGATTAAAATCCTCTCCGAGTTGACTGTTTGACTAATGCTGCGTGTTTAATAATTCTACTTGTGAGAGATTTTATTTGACAAAATCCTGCTGTGTGGACCCTTCAGACGCTATCCAGCTGTACTGGAATATAAAGCTCTGCTGTCCTTGTTTCTTTATACAGACTACACTCCACTAGTGAGAAAAAAAAAAAGAAGAAAACTTTATAGTACATATATTACTCTGCTAATATTAACAAACCCACTGTAGTATTAAATTTACACGCTCTTTTAGAGGGGAGTAGTGAAAATGTGCCTATTACACAAACATTAGATAAACTATCCTGTTGTCTTGACTGTTCACAGAAATCAATTACATTTATGATTACATTTCAATGAAAGCTATTTTATAAATGAGATGGAACTGCAATATTCTGTGCTTTAGGCCTTCATTAATAAAAAGCATTTCAAGGTTAGCATTTGCAAATGTTCTGCTTTTTAGGTTAGGCAGTTTATAGCATTCTCCAGCTCGTGTAAAAACTTAATGTAAATATTGTGTTCGTATCTCCCCACAGTGCTGTGACTTCACATTTGAGGGGTAAGAGGGGGAAAAATGTCATCATTATGGTAGCTTTCAGTAAGGATTTCTGTAAGACAGGACTTACCCTAGCACACAGCTGAATTTCAACACCATACCCTTTTCATACACGGCAACAGTTAGTAAATATGTTACCAGACAAAAACCCCCAAGCTTAATGAATGCCACGAATATCAAAGAAAACACAAAACCAATGCATTCCTACCTGAGGTAGCATCAATCACCGTTGAAACTCCCCTGCGATCAGAAACGGGACGCGACGAGCCCGGCATGCTGACGGGTTCTGACCGAACGGGCTGAATCCTAAATAAGAAGGTAGAGTTACCACCTGTGGCAGAACCATTGCTCAGGAGGGTTGTAATTAAACCACAAACCTCAATCAGCTGAATCAATTAAGAACTATTTATATAATCAGCCAACTGTTGAAAACTCCTGGTTTCGTTTGCTTTGTGGAGCCAAGCTCTGGATAACCCCTCTCCAGACAGATTGAGGCTCCCCACAAAGTGAGTCTCCCCAAACTGTATCTCAAGCGTGAGCCCTCGTAAAGCTCACCCAACACAAACTGTTTCAAAAGCTTCTGTTGCCTTCCTGAACTGCAGCTTTTTCTTTGCCAGTTTAGCAGAAAAATAGATATATTTGTGTCTATTTCTTTTTTAACCTTTTTTTTAAAATCTTCTTTCTTTCTGCAAATGTGTACATATATACAAGTTAAAAAAATAATGTATTTGACAGCTCTATCCTCACGGGTGGGAGTAATTACATGCAAGGAGAAATCAAACATTTCAAGACCATGTATTTTCAAGTCCAAAGACAGTCTGCCCAGTTTTAATGGGATTAGTCACATTATCCATCTCGCTTGCTTTACTCCTAAGAGTTTCAGACTGAGTCCCAAGCAATCCAAGTCCATACCACAGAACTTTGGACCTCATATCACATGCAGAGTCAGAAGCATGGAAACTCGTTAAATCTGGAGAGCTACTGGACAGGACACAGACACGCAGTGCTCCTCTAGAAAACCACTGCTTCTCAATGAATATAAACCCACATTTACCTTCCCTCTCCTCCCTTCCCTTCCCAGGCTCACCCCCTGCCCCCAATTCCAAACCAGCAACTGTCCAAAACCAGATCAATTAAACACATCAAAAAGAACTACAAGGAAGGAAGTAAAGGAAAAAAAACCCCAAACCCAAAAATGAAACAACAACAACAACAAAACCAAACAAAAAAATAAAACAGAGAACAGGGAGGGGAAAAACATTCCAGAAGTTCACTTCCTGTTCCAACACACTGACCACTTCACAGTCAGCATCGGAATCTATGGCATAAAGCTCCCACTTATGTCTGAGAAAACAAATTTATTAAGCAATGCAGGAACTGTGAAAGCCGAGATGATGCTGAGCAAGGCCACCAGACCTGGGACAGTCTTTAAGTGTCATTTACCCAAGAAAGGGCAGCAGAGAGGAATCTAAGGCTGCTTGGCCTGGACAAATTTTTACTCTTGTCAAGTCCCAAGCTCTTGTAAGACTTGTTGATAACTATTACACGTTCCACACAGATGGCCTCATTTAAAGCACGAGGCAAGTTATCCACACCACAAATGTGAAACAGCTTGGAAATGGATTTCATTTTTACCTGAGACTGTTGAGATCAAGATCATCTGTGTCAAAGTCCAGAAGAGGCTGCGGGGTATCACTTGGACCATGTGACTGCAGCACGGAAGAACTGGATGAAATGACAGTAGTTTGGCCTGAGGGATGGATTGTTTTGAACTGGAACTGCGGGCCCATCCATAGGCGTCGATGAGGCCCAGTGTGAGTCACTATCTCGACCTGCGGAAAGGGAACGTGGGGAAATGCTTGATGCAACCCTCACCTCAATATAATGAATGGTTCCTTCCCCACACTGAACCCTCAGAGTCCTGCTGAACACTAAAAAGCTGCTCTTGTGGCAACAAACAGGGGAACACATCTCCTTCTGCATCTACGTGGAGTAGGCAGAGGAACTGAAGATCCACCTCCCCCACATAACCTCCGTCCCGACCAGGTCAAGGGATGCACGTTTTAAAACCAAGCTGTGACAGCTTCGTCGCAGCTGCTTTCTCAAAGTTCACACATTGAACAGCACTGCTTCACATGTGTAACGTGAGCGGTACCTCACATCAAAGCTCCTAATTGCTGTTGGCATATCTGAGGATACCGCTGGCAGAGACCATCTTGCTGGAAACCACAAGATCTGTAGCAGAGAGCAACGGAAAGGGCACGGAGAGACACCGGCCAGGTGACACTCGTTCCTCTGCAGATACAGAACAAACTTCTACCTGCAACACCTGGAGTTTCAAAGGGCCACTACATACACACATATATTCACTTACCCCAAATTCTACCAATTGGGAACAGCAGGAAAGGTGTTTGCTTGCAATGACCAACCTCTCTTATACCATAGGTGTGTATGAGATGCGTGTCTGCCTGTTGGTTTTGGTGTAGATATAACATGGAGACACAGAACCTGCTCAGTTCTATGCCTGCTTCCAAAAGGCATGGAGAATAGGGGTGGTGTCTAATGAACAATATTCAAATATTCAGATTTTCCTCTAGGTATTGGCTCCCAGTGAGAGTCTAGATAGGAACTGCTGAAAAATGAGTTATTTCAGTAAATGAAGCATCCAAAGTATTTTAAAGTGGCTTTTCACACCAATAACCACAAACTTGATGAGTATCAATTCTGGCAAAGCCTTAAACAACCCTACTATAGGAATACAAACAGCCATGAAAATTTTAGATGGTGACATTGTTGGAAATGTCTGTGATCAGGAAAATCTGTCCTAGTAAATAAAAGGGTAAACAAAGCGTGAGTCTTCTGTAATACAAGTTTGAAAATCAAAAAGAGCCTTCAAAGATCATAAAAAGGAAATATGAAATGAAAATATTAAGCTCTGGTGAACTCATACTTTTAAGATGACAGAAATAGACTATTAAATTCCTATCAATTTCTGCTAAAACAATGATCAGCTTCACAGCAAAAATGCAATTTAGCGAGGAAATTAATGAGAAATATTTTTGTTTATATGCAAAGCAGATGTGAACTAGTAGGGATTCTTAACTCTTTGAGAAGCCATTTTAAACACTGGATAATGTTCTAAGTCCTCTGCTAACCTAAGATGACAAATGCACAGCCTATTTAGCACTATTACCATCTCTGCATTTATCTTAGCGTAACTCAGATTGACTCGGTAGATGTTTCTGAGGCAAGTAGCTTTTATGTAGCAGTGTAAATTAGGCCACAGATAAAGTAATCTGTATATTTTAAGCTTGAAACCATCAGTGTCACAGAGCCGAGAGGTAAACAGATGCCTTTGCAATTTTACTGAGGCTACGGCCAGATGTTCCTATTCACTCTCCTGTTGTGTGCAGGACAAACATATTGTATCTACTTCACACTGACAGCACACATTACCCACTGTTCTAATTGAAAAGTTGAAGTGAAGGGCAGTGTTTTTTCACTGCATGCTGTTACTGTTGATAACAGCACTTTAATTTTGAAAAACATACTTGCACTTTAGGCTTAATGTAAAGTGGCTTGCTTAGAGAACGCGAGCGTCTTCGTGCTCGAATGAGCTATCAGTGCTCTTTTCACTTAGCAAAAATTAAACATTCCGGAAGCGTTCTCGGAGTTATCGGTGTTCTGTGACATCACCTGGGATTTTTTTGTATTCTCATAAATATATTTACTCTTCTAGAGGGATGGATATGATGAAGTTCAAACAGTCTTAAGTTCCTCTGACATCTTTTCCAAGGATAAACCACCCCCCATAACGTAGGTTTACCTTACTCTCTTCTTCCTCAGGTTGCTCACTACACCACAAAGTCCTCAGACCAGTAAAATAAATGAAAGGATCCCTTTGGCACTGGGGAGGATAGGTTGAAAACTACAGGTGAAATCCTGTCCCCAGTGAGCTCAGTGATAAAACTTCTGTTGCCTACACTGATTGAGTGGTTCTCACCATCTTTGTGCTCTGACAAATTAGAGATGGCATCAGCGAGTGAGACACATCAACGTGCAGTCACATCTGAAAACTCAGGCCAGGTAAGTGGATTCACATGACTAGATTCCTCAATGAATGCAGCTCCTGAACCCGCTACATGTGGAAACCTAACCTCTCATTTTAGAGAAATGCTGTGTATGATTTATTCACCAGCAGGAGAAGCAAATCACATCCATGAATATTTCATATCGATGCCATACATCCCAGCAACATATTTAATGCATCACTCCCGTAACAACACGGTTCTTAAACCAAAGGAAACTCACCTAATTTGTCAGAATGAATTCCATGTATCAGGTACCCTGTAACTGCTTTGGTAAATTCAGAGCATTTGTAATTTTTATTTATTTATCTATCTCTTAACTCTTATTTCCAACAGGAACTAATTCTCAGTGTATTATTCATGACCTACATTCTTAAACTGAAGTTATGTTTTGAGCCAAATTATCAAGTATGTACCAAATTCTTAAAGAGAAGCTTCACTGACTGAAATAGAGCAAGAATGGATAAAAGTGAAAAGATTTAACTTCATATAAAAGTATTCCACCAAGCATAAAGTACTACAGAGTCTGTATCTAGCCATAGCTCAAAGGAATTATCAGTAGGAAATGCAGTTACTGATTAGCAGCAGCAGAAGGAAGTAAACCACTTAATCTACCATTTTTCTGTTCAATGCAGTAAGTATAGCAGAGGGCTCAACTGAAAATGTCCTTTTGCCAAGGCAGTTTCCTTTATCCATGTCTGAAAAGGACCATGTCAGGAGAAAAAGGTAGAGAGAGGTAACTTTCTGTTGCCAACTGAAACTTCACCCTGAACTTCCCAAGAAGATGACCTGTGCCAGCACTGATGGAGGGTTTTTAATATAGGTTGTATAGTTTGTATAAAATGAACTTGAGGAAAAGTTGTGAGTTTTACTTCCAGTGGACACTACTGTCATTTCACTCCCAAACTGGAACGTCCCCAAAAATCATACCTGTGAAAGCCACTCTTCATCCTCTTGCCCGCTGTGGTCGGATGCTAAGCTGTCGTATGACTCGTGTCGAGTGATCGGTCCAGGGCTTCCTGGTGGAACCACTGAAAAAACCCCAGAGAATTGAAAAACGAGATTTATTGCTAAGTGCTTTTTAAAAAGAACCTTTTTCAGTCGGTTATCAGTAGAGCAAGGTACGTATTTTCCTAAATCTGTGACAAGATGTTGAAGCACAGAAAGAACACGAATATTGTCATCAAAAGTGATGACAGATTTCTGTTCTTTGACTTGAACGTACACATGCAGCCGCTACGATAACCCAGCGGGCTCTTCCTTTAACCCAAAGTCCTTAATGCACGTACAGAACAGCCCAAGGCAGACAACCACCACCTGTCCTGAGGAATTTAACACTGACCAATGCCACAGTCGATGTGAGCCTTTTCTGGAAACTCTTCAGGATTTGAAGTGTGCCAAAGAGTACCGACAAAAGCTGTCCTGAGGCTCTGGTACATGTACTGACTTCAACCACAAGAGGATTTCCAACACTTCCTGAACCAAATTACCACTCTCATTTTGACATTATTGTAGTTAATTTGAAGCTGGTTTCACAAACAATTTGCTTTTTAGAATTTGACTTTTTTTTTTTTTCAGTTCTGCAGCTCTGTAGACTGCATGATAGCCAAAACCACCTTTAAAATGATGACCATATAGATAAAGAACTTTGGGGAATTAGTGTTGAAATGCTACCACCAAAAAAAAAAAGAGACAGTAGTAGACTCACCATCCCAGAGATTAATTTTCCATGATGCCTGATCCTCGAGTCATTTAAACATGTAAGCAAAGCCTACAGTCTAGCTACTCTACTTTTGATGGCGGTAGCATTACGCTGCTCTAACTAAAACCTCACTCTTGAGGAAGCTGAAAGAGTTTAGAAAAAGTAAAATGCAAGCAAGCAGCCCAGACAATAAGACAGGAGGTAGTTTTCCCTGTCCTGTACCTCCTCACTGTCAGGAGCCTCTTGGAGGCCTGGATTCAGTACCAAGAAACCAATACCCACTTTGAGGGAAGAGCAGACACCACAAAGCAAATTAAAAGAAGCGAATGCAACAATGGTATTTTTACTCTGGTGAAACAAGAGAGTTTTATGCTATAGCATTAAGATAAAATTAGAACCACTGGTTTTATATTCGCGTAATCTAAAAACGATTCAAAGTTTTTAAAATTGATTTTTAAAAACTCTATTATTACAGGGTTGACCTTTATGTGTCAAGTTTCCATCCACTACAAATTTTTACAGCCATGTTGTAAACCCCTAATAATAGGGAGTTTATAATGGCAAAGCAGACACAATTGTAACCATAAATACAGAATGGCGCCTGTAGAATATAAACAGCACAGGGTTTGCAGAAATCCATGCACTACATGAAATAAAGGGATTTTCATCCTGTTCGTATAAGTGGGTATCAGAACCCAACATCACCCACAGAGCCATTTTCTAACACCTCAGTATCACAGTGTCCTTATCCTGAAACCTTTACTACACCAAATGCAGTTCAGGGCCTAACTCATTAAAAGAATTACTCCAAGTGCTATACACGTTGGGACACATGCTTAGAAAGCCTGGAGTTGTTCCCATGAGAGATTATGCAGCTGCCACATGCACTGAAACCAATACAACTTGTGCCTGCACGCACCTTGGCAACCCCACACCTGACTGCAGCAGCGTGTGCTCCTCGCTTTCCAGGATGATATAGAAACTCCATTCATCTGCTTCATTACAGCCGGGACAGCTCGAATTCAGTGACTTATGGATGTGTCTGTCCAGCCCCTATCAAACCCCTTTTCATACACATACCTTCCCGGATTACAAACAGCTGACGACTCCCAGTAAAGATCTGACTATGGAACCGTAATGCCCACACTTCTTCCTCACTGATAAGGTTTAGATTTGAAACCGACGATAAAACCCAACGTTATTTTGACGTGTTTTGCTGCTGCCTCCCCTACAATAAATTGGAGTGATTGCAGTAATGCCTGTTTCAGAGGGCACAGCTGATCAACTGCAGGCTTTCCTGTTATTGAACTCCTCTAACAAACTGTTCATGGCTCTAGCAGATGTTTTTGCTTTCCAACCAACAGGAACTTTATGGACTGTTCTGAATTTTTTTTTGTTCTTTCTATCCCAGGGGCAACTACTAGAACTGTCAAGAGTAGGGAGGCTGCTATTCAGCGACTAGCTGCAAAAACACTGGCCCAGGGAGCAGCATCCCCCTGGCTTTGTCACCACGCTTCTCCCTTGTGCAATACTCTTACATTTCACTGGAGATTCAAGAGGGCTTTACAGTGAGAAAAAAATTCAGATTTAAGCACAGTTTTGGTCCCACGCTGTATGCCTTTTCCTGAGGAATCACAGCTTTGCAGGAGTCCTTCCAGTGCGGCTTCGGAGCGCGGCATTAACTCTTTCTACCAAAAAGTGACGACATGCTGAATTCCACGAAAAAGCTCTGCCTTGGAGTTCACCAGCAGGGCAACAGTGATAAAGCCTGAGCTGAGGTCAAACCTCAGTAATTTATTTTGCTATTTAATAAAACAGCATTTATGTACCACACCTATCACAAAAGCAGGCATTTCAAGAGAGTCTGGTTTTGATAGCAGGATCCCATAATGACGGTCCCAGGCTCACCACAGGCAAAGCAGCTCTACTCCCACTGCCCTTAGTGGGAGCACGCAGCGTTCTCCGAGATATGACCTTCTAAGACAAGTGATCCTTGCTGGAGATTTGCCATCGCTGTACTGCTGATTACAGATATACATATGGTCATCCTTTTTCAAGTTAAAAATGGCCTTGAAGTTATAGGAATAAAAATGTTCTAAAAATGTAAACCTGATTCTGTCTTCGTTTCTGGGTCACACACCTCTTGCATTGGTATCAAGTTCCAAAATGAGATTAATTTAAGCCCGGAGGGACATTTCCAGGAATTTGAGCTTGAAAGTAATCTTTTATCTTTCAGCTTAATTCTTTGAAAAATCTGAATTCACCCTGGAAATTACAGCAGCCTCTTGCAGATCAGTGAAGCTGTTCTTATGCTGTAATACAGAGACTTTCCTCCTTCTAAAGAATTTCACTATAATGCAGGATAGCAAATAATACAATTCAAATTCTTCAAAAGCTTTGCAACACGTAGGGGGTTTTTTTCTTGCACTCTGGTAATTTCCCTTTCATTGTGAAAAAGTCACAAACAAGAATCACGCAAGCCCTTGTTGCGCAGAGATACTTTACTGGCAGTTGCAGGTGGTTTGTACCTTTTAAAATAATAAATTCAATGCTTTCTATCTGAGCTGTGCCAATTTTTAACATTTTGCTATTCTTATACCAACATCTGGAACAAACATATATCAAATATCAGAATGCAGCTGAGTTTGTTTAATCTAGAAGTACACAAACCTGCAGAAATTTGTACAATTACCCACGGAGTGCAAAAGCACAAAGAAAATGAGTGCTTATTAAAAATGTAAGGTGACAATTAGAACTTCTGTTTATGCAGTATAACGGGCCATGAGTTTCTGAAGTCCTGTTATAAATGGAAAAATCTCCATTGGCAAGAGTTCGAGGATACTTTTGAAGAACTTGAGTGCTACCTACGGCAAAAAAAAGTCAGAGCTTTGCCATAAATATTTGTCAAGGGGCAAAAACCATCTTCGAGCTGCTCAGAAATAATAGTAGCAACTTTAATCTCTGTCCTCCTGCAAGTGAAAAGTGATCTGCATCAACTCCAAATCTGGAATATATTCCTGTCCCTCCACCCTGATGAGCTCCACTGAACCACTCCACATTTAACTAAGGAAAAACAGAACCTCAGTGAAAAGTTGTTCTTCAACTTCTTTCGTGACTGGAACACTGTCATCTCATTTTCTACCCTTAAGACTGAAGGTGCAGGTGCTTGCCCATAATCTAAGGTCAAGTTTTCAAGTTACAGACTCCCTTCTCTGCAGTTAAAGGATTCATTTTACTATTTCGTTGAAGAAAAATTATTGAAGGCAGTGGTGTGAAACCCCCCCCCACATTACAAAATTAGTCACTTGCGTGGTAATTGCTAGTGACAGGAAAACTGCCCAGAAGTGACTGCGGAGACAAAAGTTTCAACTCACACCAACACAACGGTGGAAAGGCAGCCGAGCTGATGTTCCTCTGGAAAAAAAAACAGTCTGAAAAGTCTGAAAACAACATATTGTTTTGAAACTTTGCCATGATATTTAGTGACAAATGAAGTAAGCAAGCAATTTCTATTAATCTCAAATAATTTGCATAGGCATTCGTGACACGTGAGCACGACCTAGACAAATACACATGCCTGACAAATACTGGAATTAACAAACAGAGGGTTTGTTCATGGATGGGCTAATTACACAATAAATACCTAGACCTAAGACAAATCTTTATTCACTCAAAGATTATAAATTGTCATCTTTCAGCAGCATAGAAGTGTTGGAACAAAGGAACACTACAGCTCAATTGTAACGCGCGCACTTATGGTTTTAATTTGTGAACAATAAATCATTAGTTTTACTTAGTTCTGTGTACTTCTTGAAGCAAAAGGTTTTAATTTTCTCATTTATATAAATAAGCTTTACACAATTCAATTTAATTGAGAGTTATATATGAAATTCCCAATGTGCTCTTCTGTAAGGGATGTATGTTTGTCCAAATTAAGAGCAAACAAAGGCATTTGCAGACTATAAAGACTGTTTGTTCTGCGCTGCCTGCCGTACACATGCCTGCAGACACCCAGAGAGCTTGCCTTTATTTCAACTGAATACACAACATTTGCAATTTGAAATAAGGTTTTAAAATTTATTAGAAAGAGAAACAATGAACTCTTATCTACTTCATTAACTGTCTACCCTGCGTCCACACGCAGTCTCTAGTGATGTCCATGGCAAACAGGTATGAGGAATAAAAATTCCGCATCCCTCGGTTTCATACAAATCCCACACTAACATCTGATTTTGATGCTTTTTCTGGGGTTCCTATCTAAAGTCATCATCGGTGGTTTAGAGACCTGAGGTAATCACATGCTTGTCAATAAGCTTCAGAAATACTTCTCTTAAAATTAAGCTCCACAATGGGAATGATTTACTTCATACTACTTCTGGAACTGTGGGTGTGTTAGTTGCATCGTGTTACCCAGGACCAGCAAAGGTGACAACTCGGGTTTAGGTCTACACGTAGCCACGTCAAATTCAACAGGTTTGCCTTTTTTCCATCTTAGAGATGTGATCTCTCTTCCACCAGAGACCGGTTTCAGTGTCCTCCAGTCAGACTTGCCCTGTAGTTCAAGTCCAACAACTGCGCAGGGATTTTTACCAACGTGGGTTCCTAAAGCACCTCTCACAGGGCAGAGCTCTCTGCCTGCTGCTGCCTCGACCTCTGCTGCAGTTTAGACCAGATTTTCATTTTAGATGGAACGCTTACGGCCGTGTTTAAACCAGACCGTTTGTAGTTTGGTGATATGCTCTATGTATTTTCACTTGTGGCTATACGGGACTGAACAAAGTTCTGGGTTTAATGCATTTTTCAGCTTGTAAACTTCTGCAGGAGCATGCCATGCAAATTAAAATGTCCTGTTTTACCCAGAACGTCTCCCCGCTCATTTTTTTCCAGTTAGGACTCTCTGAGATTTTTGTATGCATACACATGATAAAAATTAAGCTAAAAATCCCCTGTAAACCAGGAGTTTAGTCAGCCTAACAGTTATTTCACACCACCAATTGACTTATAGATTTATTCGTTCATTATTTGTATATTGCCCCCAGTTTATTGGGTGCTTTATAGACCATCCATTCTCTGTATCAGAACTTTAATCTTAAAGGAATAGGTAAGTCTGTAATCAGGATATAAATTCTCCTTAGATTTTCCCAGCTTTGATGACCGCTTTACTTGTTCCTTACTTTACACTGGTCTGATAGTCAACAGCCTGACATTTCCCCCCCCCCCCCAAAAGGCTCTGATTAGGTGTTCAGGCTTCACCATTACTGCTGGTTGCACTGCAAGACTGGTGTATGTTTGCTGTGCTTAACTCCAGCTTCCATTTCTAACGTTCCCACAGGAAACCAGTCAAGTACAATGAACGTTTAAAGCCGGGCAGAGCTAGAACCTGATACTACTCACAGTACAGAGCATCTTAAGGCTGTTCAACATTTCAAATGCTCAGATTGTGAGCAGACTATCGCTTCTGTACCAAAGGATAACATAGATATTCTTTCCCGAGTTAAAGAATAATTTCAACTGCATGAACCTATGGCAAAATCCATCTGATGGCCATCTTTAAAGAATTATGGAAGAGGTAACTATTTCTATAATTCACTGACTTCAAAAGTATGTTTGACATTATTGTCGGGAAAATTATGTTAACCATGGATTACTGTTACAATCAAAGTATGTAGTGAGAAGTCAAGAGGCTTAGTAGTAAATTTTCAAAGCGGTGCGTGGGGATTTACCCGTTTGACTCCCATTAACGTCAATAGGAGTCGCGCGGCTAAATCCCTGTACACTGCTTTGAAAACTGACCCCTTCGTGTTGATGGACCCCTCTCTAAGAAGTTCCAGATGACCATGTAAGAATAGTAAAGAACTATTTCAGCATGTGCCCTTGTTCATTATTGTTGTTTGTACACATCTGAAAGTATTTTAATTCCTATACGCAGTGCTGTTTCCAGCATTTAGTTTATAAAATATGGATTAAGGTGGGCAAGTACTCAGGAATCAATGAAGCCGTGCCCGTGCCCAGGTCTATATATGCATCAAAAACTTAACAGGCATTGCCAACGCACCTTACGGAGTTAATTTTTATCGACCTCGTCTAAATTATTTTACAAACACCGATTACAGCTGAAGAATGTATCAGGATTTACTCCACTGCTGTTGTGCAGTGATGCAGCTCTTTCCTGAAATGACATCTGCCCTGTTCCTATTTACCCCAATCAATCCTGTGCTCAGTCAGAAATTAAATTTGCTTCCCTTTAGCACTCAGTCCTGTTTCCTGTAGGGAGCAGGAAGTGCAGGTTACACTTTTAGGGAAACATAGTTTACCCTTAAAAAAATACCCTGAACTACAATTTCATTAGAAACATCTTTCCTGGAACGGGGAAGGTGATCCAGATTAGCTTGCAATCTGTTACGCCTCCAACTGTAAGAAACAAACCTGAAAATTCCATTTTCACTGTGACTACTGCCAGAAAATCCTGAATATATACAACAGTTCTGTAAGAGAACTGCATGCTTGGAGTCAGTTTCACTGGAATTTTTTTAACTGAAGTCATAAGATAGATATATACACAAGTATATATATTTATAAATCATATATAACATTTAAACAGTTTTAAACACAGTAAAATATTCCAAACAGGAAATATATTTTAAATTGCCAAATTCTTCTACAACTTCTTTTACCTGTATCACTTATAGTCAGTTACATGTTTATATATATACACACACTCCCATTTTCATGTAATGTTTGGAGAGAACACCTGAGTCAAGATAAACACTTAAGAATTGATTTTCTGAAATTCTTAAATTTTTTGTTTGTTTGGGGTTTTTTTGGGTTTTTTTGGTTTTTTTGTATAGAAAACCAGTCCTCAAAATTTCAAGGAATTATCAATTTATCCCCAAAGATCTGGATTTTTACAGGACATCCGTGCAACTCCTTTGAAACTACTGATGCAGAGACCCAGGAAGCTTTTTTGAGAAGTATGTTGTATTCTTTTATTATATGGCAATAACAAAGTAGAATTCCATGGAAATGCTACACTAGCTAGAGGCAATTTCAAGTAGAAAGAATAATAGTGGCAAACTGACAATCTAGAAAATATATAAAAAAATAAATTCCCATCTGGGTAATAAAGTTAAACATATGTACCCACATAGCTACATGAAATCTCAGCTGTGTGCTGGTTGTACACAAAATACCAACGTAAGGCAGCTTCCCATCTTTCAGTGGGCTGCGCTGACAACTAACAAAGGGTTATCTGCCTGAGAATAGCGGGGGGAAATCCCGGTGGAACCATCGAAACCTGACAAGTCCTGTGATAACCCCTCAAAAGGCTGCTTTTACACCCGCCCAGCACAAAGGAAGCAGCGTCCCCCGTGTGCCTTCCTGCAGTCTGCCCGGGGCTCCGCCATCCTCGCCTCCGCCACTCCGGCTCTCAGGAGCGGCGTGTACTTTTCTGCACCTTTAAGCCTGTAACACTTAATTGTGCTTTCCACACTTGACTGTGTTTTCCACAGTATTGTGGAAAATCCACGGCGTGCAGGTACGTCTGAAAGGCCACGACTTTGGGCAACATTACGACCAGCACATAAAAATGATGGCAGTTTAAAATGTTAACCCACAGACCACTGCTTGTTCCAGCTCCTCTCCGGGCTCTACGGCACAGCAGCTCATATAAACTCAGGTGGGCTTCACCCACTTCAGGGTAAGGTCAGAGGGCTCTGCTTAGATAGCCTGCATCGGCCGATTATGCTCAACTGGCCAAGCACGCTCTGAAGTGCTCGCAGTGCTGCTGCGGAACCAGTAAAGCCCAGTGGAGACACCGTAATGGGCACTGGCTGCTGAAACTACCCCAAACTCGCGTCTGACTGTGGTCGTGCAGAGATGTCACAGAAACAGAGCCAAAGGCTTTGAACACCTCGTAACTACGCGATAGTGTAATTACAGAACGGGCTCTGGTTTTGATCAGTTTTATTATTTGAAATCAAGCTCCCTTGTGCCAGACATTGAACATACACATAGCAAGACACAGCTCGCAGAACATGCTAGATACACACAGTGTAGTTATGTATGACACATACTCTTTCACGTGCTTGAGAAAGAATACACTAGTAAGTAGGCACACACAAAAGACTGCAAGAAGAAAAAGAGAAGGCTGAGAAGCGGTAGAAAACTAAGTAAAATTGTCAGTCCTGGTTCATTAGCCTATCACCAGACCACCGCATCACGCTCTGCTGCGCACGGAGAAAGGCCTGCAGACCAGAATGACCAGATTCCAACCCGTGTCTGCTCGCTGTAACTCCTATGGCAGCAGTTTGGCTACGGTTACATGCACCGTGCCTTGTTTTTCATACTACCTGTCTTCACAGAACGCATTCACACAGTTATTTAGCACGGTCTCCACTCTTACCCCCAGCCCTGCTTTCCACTGCACAATATTTACTAGTTCTACGTATGGAATTTTTATTTCCATCAGTGGAATGTATGAAAGGAATATAAAATAGGCCGTAAAGAACCACAAGGTTGCTTAGAGACAAAAGTCCTGCTCAGGGTGCATAGCTTTCATTAGAGGGAGCAGGAAGTGCAAACATGATGTCAGAGTTCCAGAGATTATCTGTATAAATTGTGTTATCATTTAGCCCAAACAAACAGTGACGAAAGGCCGACCCCCTCCCTTTGAAGACAATGAGGAGTTACTAAGTTTGACTTCTAATGAAAGCCATTTTCAGTAAAATGCAAGATATGTACAACAGTTGGTCCAGAAATGAAAAGCTGTTGTAACAGCCAAAAGTCACGGGCAGCTATAAATACAGACCTTAATCTTTTCAAGAATCCCTTAACGAAGTCTATAAAACTGATTATATCTTCAGGCCTAACACAAGTGCAAATTCTTACTCAGAAATAAGTAACAGCCCTGCAAGTACTACTTGGAGACCAGTACAGGAACAAAGAAGGAGAATGCAGAGTACTGGTTCGAATCCTAACATCGTGGAATATGAATGACATTGCAGTTAGAATAAACAATTAATGAGACAGCAGAAGCCTCGGCTACACGTCCGTTTTTCTGAGAGAGAAACCATTTCCAGAAGCGGTCGGGGCGGGATAAAGAAACCCTGCATCATTCCTTTTAACACAACAGAAATGGTCTTTGATTATTTAAAAGCCAATTGCAAAGATCTGTCTTCCAAACCTTCTATTGGAGGTTTAATAGCAAAGAGGTGCAAGTACACTTACCAGCAACACTACAGTAAAGTAGAGACTTTTGTTTTAACAAAATCTATATTTATACGATTACATTTCCTATGGTTAAGGGCAGCTGTAATTAATGGATTTCCCTCCTTCCCCTAATGCAGTCATTTGTCAATTTAAACACAGAATGTCCAATCAACTTTGATGTATTTAGTAAGCAATTTGTCAAAGAGTACTGCATACCAGTTAATATATTAATTCTTGTCATTGGCCTGCTTCTGACAACTGCAGGTTGTCTCCATAAAATTGGTCCTGATGAGCCAGAAGTCCTGCCTGGAACGTGAAGGTGCCCTTTCCAGAGCCAGAGGAGAGAAATCATATCTTACTTGATTCGATCCCCTTTTGGGGCAGTTTTGGGTCTGATTTTGAGGTTTTTTTATTGATTGTCCACATTTCAGATACTTCAACTAGAGTCCATCCCTCCAGCACAAAGAAAAGTGAATTCAAAGAGAAGGGGTAAGGAAGAAGGAAATAAGAAGTGTGAACTGAAGGGGCAAAAACTTTCTGCTGTTAGACAAAATTACCTATTTTCACTGCACTTCCATTAGGAATCAGGCACCTGTCTGGATGAATTCAAACATGCAAAACTGGAAGGTACATAAGTCAAAGGAAGCACGGGTTAAATCAATCAAATATGTGAGACTCGGGGTCATGGTAGCAGAGGGAAAAGTATTCACTGGAAAAAAAACCCAAGCACAAACAACAGATTGTCGTGGACACAAAAAGCACATGTTAACAGCACGCCTCTGGAGTTTATCCTGCCAGAAGCATCTCAGTTCCAAAGTACTAAAGAGCAGGAAGCGAGTAGCATTTAAAGAGTAAGTTCTGATGAAACTTGGCAATTCTCTGAAGAAAGCCAAGTCCTCTACATTGCAAGTTCCTGTGGACACCAGAAACTCCGTGCCTTGCACGGCTCTCCTCCCTCTGGCCGGTCTGCGGTGAGTCTCACTATACCATCTACGCTATAGGAGAGACATCTAGGAAGAATAAAACATCCCTTTACATTTCCCTCCTCTGTTGTGATTACATTTAGTCGTTGTTCAGAAGACAGACAAATAAAGAAGGAATACTAGAGACACAAATAAGGTAAAATAGAGTGTATTAAGCCTGAGAAGGGTAGAAGGGAAACAGTCCAGCACCTAATGCCCTGCACTGAAGACCTGAGGATTGTAATACATCCAGGGCTTTGAAGGATGAACTCCTACGGAAACAAAACTCTGCAATCTGCTCTGTCAGAAGGCAAGGAGATCCTCAGGACTGGTGATTTTAACTCTGACCAACTTCAAAAAGCCTGAAACGGATGAGAGAAAGATATCAATGCTTCCTACTGGCCAGCAGGTTGTGGGATTTAACATGTAAGTTCAATTGCAAACCATGAACTTACAGAAAAATCTAAATCTCCTACTACCCTGTTTCTCACCTCTCTGCACCAGCCATGGCCGTGCTAAACCGCTCAGGTAGATATGAACTGCGTAGTGTGATCCAGGTTTCTGCAGCAGATGTCACAGATGACCTCAAGCAATGTAACAGCTGTGCTAATCCACTCACAAATACCCTTGGGATAAAGGTCTTGGACACTTGTTGTACAAAATATTTCTGCAAACAATGGTTCCTTGTTACTTCCTTATTAGCTGTGAATATAACTTTAAGATTCTTTAAAAATGTTAAAAGCTGAACCGTGTGTTAAGTAACTAAAATGCAGTAATTTTAGGATATTGTCTTTCTATCACAAGAACTCCTTGGCCTACTTTATACTTTTCAGAGCCTAAGGAAGATTTTGGTCCTGTGTTTTGGCATCGTGCTGCATATTTATGAGAACCTGCAGAGCAGAGCCCTCCAACCAGTCCGCCAGACGTTTCATTGTTCTGTCCGTCTGCTGACAGAGGTACTCTGTGCTAAAAAGCACACTGAGTATTTTTCAATGACCCAGGGGGCAAAGGTCACTTATTATAAATGGATAATGAGACCTAATGCAATGTTCTGAGTGTGGACAAAGAAAGGGTCTATCCATACCCCCTTGTGACTTGGTCATTCAGGCTTTTATTTCCCCTGCACACTTAATGGAGCCAAACAATTGGCAGAAATGCTATACAGAAACTGAGAGAAACTGCTGTATTCTGCCTCTGATAGACAGATACAAATAGTGACCCTGAAACGGCGCCAGAATTCCTCTTACCACTAACGTGGCAGACAGATGTAACATTCACCCTAAACCCCTATTTAGCCATTTGCTGGCAATTAAAGTTACTGAGGGAAGCGATAGGGCATCAAACCGCAGGCTGCAGCTAATGACAGCCCATTGCATCACTGCAGGTAAGCAGAGCCAGAGAACTTAATTTTAGCTGGTATTTAATAGGGGAAAGCTAACAGGTGTCTTGGGCTCTTTTGTGTGAATCCTGGTTTGACTCCCATTTTTTCAGAGACCTCACTGAGTAGCTTCAGATGGAAGAAACCCAGAGGACAGACAAAGCTTCGGAGAAGATCAGATATACACAAACTTCCCTGCTAACACCATTTTTACAATGTTCTCTAGACAATTTTTTTGTCTTTAGATTTTATTATTCTATTTTTCTTTACATTCCACACCCATCTTAAGGAATTCTCAATTATGTGAATTAAAACCTGACTGCAAATTCTTCACTGTAACTCAGATAATGCAACTGCGCTATTTTGTTGGAATTTAGCTACCACTCATTCTTCTTCCCTTAAAAAGTTTCCCATACAAAAGCACTTGAATGCGTAGTGTTTGAGCTGTTAATGAAATAGACAGTGAAGCACATCCACCCCTGATTTCAGTACGCGAGATAAATGTGATCTCTGTATACACGCACTGATGCTCACAGAAAGGCTTTTGTTCAGACCCTGTCGATGCAATACATTGCTTTTCAGTTCAAAAGAAACTAAAAAGCAGACACAACTACTTTTACAACGTGTCCAGAGTCCTGCACGGAGCATTCTGTGCTCTTGGACACATACAGCACTAACTGCATGCTGCAGATGATAATGTATATCTTGATATGCTTGAGAGTATGTGGGGGAAATCGCTGAAACCAAGCTGGGTGATAAAGACATCTGAAACTAGAGCAGAGCATCTGGGGAGGGTGACGCGGGGAAAGAAATCTGGCCCAAAGCAGCAAGTTGCAAGGACTGACAAACGCAGGGAGTGTTTGTGAATCAAAGCTGGTTTTGGAGACTGTTTCAAGACTCCTCAGTAGGGCTGCTTCCTCTGAAGATGCTACGTTTGATCGGTCAGATAATTCTGCAAAGCAGTATCTTGACAGCTCTGATGAACAATAAATGCACACAGCAATGGACAGCATCCTTTTATCCTAATGCTTTGTCTTACGCAGGTATTTTAGCTACTAACGGGCCAAAAGGATGGGTATTAAAGGAATAGTGCTGGAAAAGAGTCTGAACTCCTTGGTGGCAGAAACAGATTGCAAGAAACCTTGCAAACACATCCAGCTAAAGATGACTTCCTGAAACGCTGAAGCTTCTGTGAGTGAGCTTGTTTGTCTTTTTTACCTCCTTATCGTAAAAGTTTTTTAATGTCATCATGAGGCACAGATGCATAAGCAACACGTCAAAATTTAAACCTCAAAATGAGTCTCCAGCAACATAAGCGGCTGCCTTAAACTACAATATGAAATTAGAGCTAAGCCCTATAGTTAATAGCACCTATAAATTACAAATATATTTGTTGACCTAACTGCACTCAATCCTTCAATATATATATGCAAATTTAAGTATAGGCTTCCACAATTAATTTTAGACATACTCGTTTAAAAATAGTGTTTTGTATTTGTATGGTAAAATACCAAATAACCAAAATACATCCTGGCAATGATCTTTTATCTCAAAGCAGAACTGACATAAGCTGAAGTTAAATGATGCAGGAATCTGGCAAAAAAATTGTAGCTAAAAGGCATATCCAACCCAGTGTTGTGAACTATTAACTACTTTTTCATATTCTTTTATACCTTTGATTTTTCTTCCTTTTTCTATTCAGCATGGAAAAAAGGAAGGCCCTAACCCTCTAGGTTCCCACAGCATTTTGAGCTCTGAGCACGTGCCAGAGACAGACAGGTAGAAGCAGCAGATCTAACCTGGCACCAACGTCGCTTTTACCAGTTGCATTCAGACTTTCTGCCTTTTGGCCCAGATGTCCACTTTCTGCATTTTAAATGCCCGTGTCACATAACATGCTGGCATTAGCTGCACTGACAACTGTGCAGAGGGTCTCGTTTCCCCACGAGTACTTCACATGTGCCAAGAGTTGTTTCCTTGTGAAATTTTGACTGTAACATCACTTTGATCCTGACTAACTCCTAGATAAAAAAGAGACTTGATACTCACTGATAATATTATTTTCTTTTTGGAATTGTCAAAATAAAAAATAACATAAATATTCATTTATCTATAAAAAGAATATAAAATACATGGGTTTATATAGGTATATAATACATGTACACCATACATCTGTATATAGAGATATAGAAATGTTTCTGAATCTGCAATTCCATGCATATTGGTCCCTGTGAACGATGTGGCTGGATAAGACATGGGACAAGGTAGGTGGGCAGCCATCCCTGGAAGTGATGCCAAGGTTCTCGAGGGAAGCAGCTGTCTGAGACTCTGTCTGGAAGTAGCCCAGCAATCAGGAGTTCCAGGGGAGAGGGAAAATGCAGATGCTTGTCACTGAGTACTGAATTCAAGAGAGGAAATGGCTAAAAGCACAAGAAGAAATGAGGTGAAGAAACCCTGAGGACTGTAGGGGATCTAGTGGGTCACACTTGCAAGGCCTGCTGAGCACTCCCTTTTTTTCTGCACGATAGCCTCACAACTCTGACTCACATCCAAAAGAAGCTATTCACTACTCTACCATTACTGATTGCGTTGGTTACGTGAAGCCCTGTTCGGGCGTAGAACATGTACTGAAGTAAATGCAGGCTGAAAAACCAACTCAGAAAGTCACTCTCGGCTAAAAAATGTGCACGTAAGACAAGACAAAAAGTTGTCAGTTACTTACAGCCAGCGAGAAGATACTGGTAGTACTGTACAGCATCTGCAGCCAGGAGCAGTGGATGGTTTGCATTAAATGGTGGTTGGAGTTCATTCCACTGAGGAGTTCTGAGGTAAAACACAAGACTATTAATATTTAAGCTAATACAGAGAACGTAAATCAGTGTTTCTGTCATCACATGTAATTATCTATACAAGCTCACAAAATGTTTGTAATTATTTAAATTAGCTTGTTCAAACACTGCAATGCACCGCAGGCAGTCGCCCAGCACGACCGAATCGCGCGGATTGTGAGGCAAAGACAATACTTGTTTGTTGACTGCAGCAAGTATTACGCAAAAAAAAAAGATGGTGAAGGCGGTTTGGATTAACTTGGTAAATACATTTAGGACCATTGTATGTCATGCTGACGTTCTATAAACACACAAGAGAAACTGGGGAACTTTTTTGTTCTGTTAGCTAGCGTTGCTTCGAGACTATAAAGTCATTTACAAACTGTGAAAATAAAGCTGTGTAAAGTTATGGACTATTGATCCAATTAGAATTTTCAATTCCATTACAACCTACTCATTTCAACAATAATGGTCTAGAAGTCTGTGTTGTAATTTTAATTAGGGTGGGCCATTCTTAAATAGCTTGGTAAATCAAGTATTGATCAATCTAGCCCAGCCATAAGCAGCACTAAGGAATACAGGAGCCAAGAAAAATCGATAGAAAAATATTTTAAAACGTCAAAAGCACTGACAACACTTTCTCATCAATTTTTGTTTACTTTCTTCCACATGTCAGGAATAATTTCTTTAACTGTCTTAAGAAATGCTACCTTCAGCTACTTAGAGGATAACTTGCCTAATTCTTTGCAATACTTCATTGTGGAAACCTCACTCGTGTCTCATGGCAGAACTCTCTACTTTAACACTATAATAATTGTTTTTAGACCTTATATAAACAGCTAAACTACAATCTGATCATTTAAAATCACCAAGTACTAAGGATCCCTGTTGATCTGTAAACACATTCATGAATCTCCATGGTTTTAGAAGTATTTGAATGGTTAGCTCCCATTCACACACGCAAGCACTAACAGAACTCTATGAAATGGAGGCTTGAATTTCCTATCGAGTCTTCTCTTTCAATGGAAAACTTTAAGAGTCTTGAAGAGAAACTTCAAGATAAAAATACAGGTGAAAACCATGACGCAGTTCACTTGCCTCTTGCAAAAAAATGATCACAGTCATTTACTGGACAAAGAGAAGAAGAACGAGGAAAAGGAATGAGCTACCTAACCAAAGTCCAGCTGGCTCTTGGGCAGGTCATCATTTCCAAAGGTGTGTCATCGCTGATCTTCGGAGCGGTGCTGAGCGGACGTGGTTCCAAGACGTGCTCCACCAGGCTACCGTAGCAACTGATAATATACAACGACTCCACTACAAACTGCTTTGATTGATCTGTTTGCAAGAAGAAAAAAGATCTTACTGCAACAGCATGGCAGAAACAGGAAAAAAAAAAAAGTTTAGAGAAATACACCTTATTCTTTTGAGTCTGTTGCCTTTATATGCTTGCAGTCAAAACCAGTGAAATAAAAGAAGTGAAAGGGACAGAAAGAGAAAATTGTACAAAGCACAAAATTTCCCCCTTGTTTCAAAAAAGTACAAATATATAAGAGAAGGTGGCAGAGAGTTTCTCACCAAGGTGTGTTCAGGTAGATTCAGGTAGATACCCACTGCCAAACATACATTTGCAAGGTGTCTCACCTTTACCTCCCAGCTTTCTCAGTGAAACTGCACACAGAGTATCTTTGGATTGAACTACCAAAGTTTGTTTTCTGTCATTCTATCATAATAAAAGACCAATTATTTATTTCACTAATTATAATTTCTTGTAAATTGCCCCATTTACCAACAGTACCCCGACCACGTTCCCAGAAATCTTCATTGCCACTGAGTTTAAGGAACAAAATCTACAGATAAACACCAGTTACTCAGAAGTTATCACAAGATAAGAAAATAAAAGAGAGAATTTAAATTTAAATGCAAGTCCAGTGTTTGTAATTTACCAACCTTTTTCTCTTTTCAGACCAGGATTGTTTGCAAACCATGACCTTGATGATCCAAAGACTGCAGCCACACAGAACTCTCCTCCCACAGACTTACTGGGTGAAATCTGTGGAGCTGGTTTGGATTTGCTTAAAGAAAGAACAAAATAAAATAATGACAGTTAATTCTCAAAAATTAAGATGTCCCTCAGTTAGGAGTCATTCTAAGGTACTAGTTCAGAAATGGTGAATAGCTGCAGTCCCTGTAAGATTTAGCAGGATTTACAGATGCTTATGCTTCTCCATAACAGGTCCCAATTTCCCCTTGATCACTGAATTCATTAACTTGAAGAACAGCCCAGGCTCATAATGGGAGTGTTAGTTGGGCTCTTTAAAAGCCCTAATATTGCATATTTGTATTAAATGGAAACAACTTCCGAAGTGAATCCCAACTTTTACAATCGTTAGTCCCTTGGGAATGAGAACACAGATTCTGGCTCAGTCATTGTAAGCAGTTGGCATTTTCTTGCATTTTCAAAAAGGAACTTGGAATTAATGCTAACACTGCTGGTCAGCTGCAACTCAGCACAGTCCTGATGTCACTGAAACCACCAGGATATATGCGACATGGGCAAATGGGTGGGATGGAACATGCAGAGGATACAAGGAAAGGGAAACAATGCATACGCTCATGAGCTACGTGTTAAAGCAAAATGGGAATTACGTCATGTAAAAAGAGATGAAGATACACCCTCCTCTGCAACGCCACAGCGTGCATGTAGCAGATACAGTGGTCTGTAACTGTGTCTCATTGAAACATCACTCAGTGTTCCTCCTCTGAAGATGTGTATCGTTCTGCCTTGTATGAACTCAAGCCATGTTCAGAGCATTGCCCATTTCGTCAATTCTAAAGAACTCAAGCAGGATTTCACCCTTCCCTTAAGAAAAAACCTGTTTTGACAAGTTCACTTAGGATTCCTCCTTCTCCACATTACTTTTTCCAGTCCTTTTAATTGGATTATTTTATATTTCTCTCTCTACTCTCTTTTACTGTTCCCTTCTCTTGCCACCTCTCCCTCCTTTCCTCTCCTTTTTCCTTCTGTTAATTTCTTGTTCCACATTCTATCAGCCTGGGATTACACCATCTCATTAACTTGGTCGATTTTAAATAATGATCTACAATTCCAAGAAGACTGTGTGTGCATACACATGTATGTGCAAACAAATTATTGCAACTATTACGATGGAATGAAGCGGCAGAAAAATATTTTAAAGCAGCAGAAAGAATTCAAACACTATACATAACGATAATGGCACTTCATTCATACTGCCCTTTTTTTTTGTTAATGACACATTACTTATATACAGGTGAAGTGGTTCAACAGAGTGAACCAATGGGGATATTAAAACTCAAAGAGATTATGGGTCAACACAATGTAAAAATAACATAAGGAAAGAAAGTTAAACCAGAATTATTCTATGAGCTGGGCTTCTCTAAAACTCCCGTGTCTGGCTGCAGAGTCTGCGCCTGCCCAAAGACCTGTGCCTTGGCCCCTTACAGCTCAGTCTAGATCTTGCCAGAAGAGATGGCAAAACTCACACTGATCTCAAACACTTCCTTTCCTTCCAACAACCAGCTGTAGAAAGTGGCACACGGAAAATGTGCCACACAGCCTCCATAGCTACTGCCATGCAACCTGAAACTTCTAAAATTGCCTTTAACTTGAACTCATCTAAAGCAGCAAATACTTTGCGTGTAGCATACCTGAAATGAGGTCAGTTATGAAAATGGGAGACCAGACTAACTGCTTGCACTCACACTGTATCTTCAGCCAGGTTTCTGAAAGGGATTTACAGAAAGCGTAACTGCGCTTCCCAACACCTTGTGCAGTATTGCTCTGCCAGTCTTACAGATGGAGGAGCTGAGCCACCTGCCATAAACCACACACGCGGCAAGCCCACGGTCACAAGTTTTCTTTGGGAGAATGAAAATAAGAAGAAAACAACAAACCAAACACCTTTCAAAAGGAACTGCATCCCAGTGACAAGATTCAGACAAAGTTTCATAGACTTAGAAGAGTCCTGAAGCTCTCGCACATGCAGGAGAAGCTAGAATGTCCCAAAAGAGCAATTACAATTTATAGTCAGTAACTCTGATATTGAACCACCACAAAGCACTTAATATCCAACTGTTAAAACTACAGCTACAGATTACTGGGTCAGAAATCCCTGTTCCAAATAGTTCCTGGCTATAAATATATTACCTTGCTTGCAGTGGCACTTCACGATCTATATTAGAATATTTGAAAGTATATTAACATATTTTAAATTTCTATGACATTTAAATTTACATTATAAGTATTTATTAGAAAAAATCAGAATAGATTTTGATTTCCTTTGCTTTGAAACAGTCATTTGAAATAGTCAATAGTCAGTTGAAACAGTCACAGAAACAGTATTTTTAACCAGTTCTCCAAGAAACTGTGTGATAAGTGATTTTAGCTCTCACTTCACAAATATTCATACACTAACATTCCTTCAGAAACGAGCATATAAATGTATACACTAATTAGTGTCTGGTAACATACTGGTCTGTACTTCAATCAACAAATGTCTGTTTGTAACACAGAACAAGACTGTTCAGAAGGACAGCGTTACCCACCAGCAAACTACGAGCCCAAACTCAGTAGGATTCAGACATACCCACTTCCTTTTATAAACTCCTGAGGAGAAACTTTCTACACTATCCTAATATTCTTAATATTCAGAACTTTTACTCAACACAATCTGATGTTATTAAAATAATTTAACATGGAAAAAATACGGGGAGCAAATGTTATTCTCAACTACAAACTGGAGTAAAGTTCTACAGAGGCATCACTGACTTTGATTTCTTCAAGCTTTTAAGCAGAAGGCAGACTGGTACTCCAACAACAGATTTTTGCAGGGTTCTCCACACTCTTGGTCCTAAGACCCGCTGCTCAACCAAATACAGATATGAATACCCTTTGAGGAAAAGGTCTAAGCTACATACTATTTATTTACATCGTGTCTTTAAGATGTACGTCTTTCAAGGCATGCATTTAACCGTTGGTTTCAGTGCCAAAACATTTTCCCTTCAAGAATGATGCTCTGTAGACAGAAAGAGCAGACCCTGTAAAACACTCGTGTGGTTAAACTTATTCCTGCTAAAAAACTAAAACAAAACAAAACCAAGCCCTACCAAACAAACAAAAACCAAACTAAAAACCACACACACACACACAAAAACCCCAAACAAACAAAAACACAAACCAAAAAAAAAATCCAAACAAAAATCCCCAAATAAAAAAAAAGGAAAATCAAACAAATAAAAGAAACCCACACCAAAAAAAACCCCAAACCAAACCAAAACCCAACAAAACCCCCCAAAACAAACTAGTGCATCATACTGGTTTAGTGCTATTACTGCAAAAACTGCCCAGATGTCAACAAGTCTATTCTGGAAACTATTGGAACTAAGGAATCTTTTATTTTACCCCCATTTTTACTTTATCCCCGAGTTTTCATCAATGCATTCCAACTCAAATTCCTTTCCTTCAGTAAACCTCAAAAGCCCAGTTATTTTCAGTAACAGTAACGCCATTAGAAAAATATATTTTCATGTCATTGGGATATTTTAACAACTTGAAAACTATAAATCCTCATTCTGATGTAGATGCAAACATCCTCTCAGCTTTATAAATGATAACAAAACAATAATGTTGAAGGTAGGTGGTGAATGACTTGTTTCTGCTATGAACTCCTGCTCTTTACTTGCTCTTAGCCTGTCAGCACTTCATAAATTATTCCAAGAACTGAAATTAAGGCACGTTTGGCCTCACTTTTAAGCACAGTTAATTTAAAAGAATCTTCACGATATCCTAACTTTCAAAAGATTGACCATTATTTTAGTGGAAGGGGTTGTGATGCAGGAAGAAGTGCAGGTTGTTTGGAATCAACACTAAAAATAAGAAAGCGAAGCCAATGGGACCAAACCATTCAGCCTTATAATTTATATTTAAGACCAAAAAAAGGATAAAAAGGCAGCATACTTCTTCCTGTCTGGGTCTACCCAACCGCGTAACTACACCAAGAATTCAATGAGACACAGCAGTAATTTTATCCCAATGGTATCAGCACAGAAAACTACAGCAGAACAACAGTAACAAACCCCCTTTTCAATGACATAGTTCTTGTTCTGCTATAAATTTAATGAGTTGTGCCTCGACTGAGCACCGTGTTTGTGTCATTTCATGACATTCACCTACCCCAGCTGAAGCCAACGACAAAGTCACCTACTAAAAGTCAAGTTAATCCCAAAGTCCAGCTCAATACCACAATATCTGGGGAAGTTTGTGTCGTTGACAATAATTAACTTCTCTAACATAATTTTGGAGGATTATTTCCATTTGAAATGCAGAAGGACTGAGATGTAGATGTTCCCATGTCCAACAAAAAACGTACATGAGCTCTTTCTACTGAAATGGCACCAAAAATGATGGGATCAAACTAAAGAAGGAAATTAAGACAACACTTAGGTCAGATCTTAAAAAGAAATGAAGAGACTCAGCAATACTGTGCAAGTTCTTCAATGTTCACCACGCAAGAAGAAAAGATCAAGAGCTACTGAAACAATTCACTGCTATCACTTGCTGACTTTCGTGACGAATCAAACTCTGCCATAATCCCTGGAAATGTATTTTGTTAGCTCTTTATAAAAATCAGAACTAATGACAACCTTTTAATCACTTTATGTCTATTATTATTTCTTTTTCTACTTTATACGTGAACCTTTTCAAATATTTTGAAAACCACAGACAACCATGAAAATCAGAGGCTATGCAGTACAGCAATGGAGTGTTCCTCAAAGAGCTTTAGGTGTCACAAAATACTAAAATTTGGCTCTTAAATTTGTCTTTAAGTTCAGAGTCAAACAAGTGACATGACTTTAAATAAAATTAAATAGTATACATGATATGAAGGAACCGCTTTACAAACTGAAATATTCAAGGAGTAAGAGTCTGCAAAGATTGAGAATCACTTGGGGTTTATATTCCCAAAGAACAGGCTTCAAATACAGCAGATTCATAAAAACAGAAGCACTTATCCACAACTCCACAGCTAAACCTGCTGAAATGGAAACATATTTGATTTCTGAAGGTAAAAATTTTATCTAGACTACATAAGCAGCACCAAAAGTATGAGGAGAAAAATACTGCATGAAATTTGCAATTACACATAAAATTGCTGGAAAAGCCTATCTGTCTCCAAATACACTCATTTAAATTAACTTATCACTGTGCCTACAACAAGAAAACAGAGACATGTTTCCAGTTGTCCAATCATGAATAAAGCAAGAAAAAAGCAAGAGAAGACATAGTAGGCTCCTTTATTCGCCAGGCAGCAAGCTGTCAAATCTCTATTCATTTTGTTTACACAATTTTCGGTCTCATTAAGACCTTAATGGAAACAACATGATTTCTTCCCCCACCCAAAGTGTGCCTTTATGCTCGTTTCTCTGTAGGCCAGTAAAGATCATATTTTTGAGCTAGCACTGGCATTAAACAAACCACAAAAGAGTCTTGTGAAAGACAGGCAACAATTTGGGAGTCCATTTCATATATTCCCCTCTTTAATCTAGGTCTTTTAATCTTGCCTCAATCTAAAATCATCTCTGCTTATGCAGGGGGTGACCGACCCATCCATTTGCTAAGACAATCCACTTTCAAAACTCTTCTTCCAGAGCCTTTTCCGTTCTTAGATCACCATCAGACAAAATACTTCAGTGCGCTGTAAAATACATTCAGAAATGGTTCTTAGGAAGGCTAACTACTTCAGGAACCAGATATTCTCTGGGAGTATGGCAATGTCACCTTCTTTTTTTTAGCGTTGTGTTTAGTGCCTTCACTTTTCCCATTTTTGGTAGAGCTCTCCTATCCCTCATCAGTTGTCTTCTGCCATTCTCTTAAGAAGCCTGCATCCTAAAAAAGCTCCTAAGTAGTTCTTTCTGCTGAAGATTGTGTTTTGACAGAGTCATAAAGGGGTGATAGATGTGGAACAAACTTCTAGTGGTAGGAACAAGAGCCACATACAAATAGATACAGACATAGCTAGTAAGTATCCTTAGCTAAACTTTAAAAGAAACCAAAACCCCCCAACCCGAAAAACCCACCCGCAAGCCCCCTGCATGCCTTCCCCTAGAGCATGTCATGAAGCACCATGTCAATTTGTTTCTTCAATACCCCCAGGGATGGTGACTCCAC
>JANIJG010017554.1:0-15171 GCA_024611175.1 Megaceryle torquata | reverse complement strand
CCCAGGTCTCTGAGCCTCTCCTCGTAAGGCACGTGTTCCAGCCCCTTCATCGCCCTTGTAGCCCTCCCTTGGACTCTTTCAAGCAGACCTCTGTCCTTCTTGAACTGGAGGCAATACCCCAGCTAAGGTCTCCCTAGGGCAGGGTAGACGATGAAGAGAACCTCCCTTGATCTGCTGGACACACTTTTCTTAATGCACCCCAGGATACTGGGATACCAAAATACACCTGCCAGCACCTCTGGAGAGAAATCATCTGGGTCAATTCTATCAGACCACTGTTACCAGCCAGAAAAGTCTTGCCTATGATACTCTAACACTTTGAGCAGTGACTCAGGGGTGCTTTTGGTTTCTTTTTTTTTTTTTTTTTACATTTGAAAACCATTAAGATAAAAAGGGAGTATCTCCTCCCATGTGCCAACTAACACCATATGTTAAGGTAATGCATACACAAAACGGAATGACAACATCGTGCAGAAGCTTACATAGATGCTGTAGCACATTGCCCTGGGTGAAGTTTCACCACAAGAATGCTTCTTTCAATGTATGTTTAAGAAATGTGCTTCAGGAACCACAGCAGGTAGCTTGCAGACAGCAGGGGGAAATCAGTCACAAACCCCATCTTTGTGGCAATAAAAGACCCCACCACCCCCAGGAACTTTTTATATGTATGTATTGCCTCAAATTTGAGATAAACAATTACTCCTCAGAGCAGGATTTAAACCTCAATAATGAACAGACACCAGCAGAGTGTCTTATTCAGCGACTCAAGTTCAGCAGCAAGTTTAGCAGTACCTGAGGCCAGGGGAAAACCCTCTCCCAAGACACAAAGCTGCTGAGATGCACCGGCACTGCCTGAAGTGGTCACCAGGAGTCAAAGCTCTGCCTGCAAAGTTAACTCACAGCAGCATCACGGAAGGATGGTGAGGATCATGACAAACCAAACCCAGCAGCACTAGCAGCAGAAAGGGAGTGTACATGTTTTGTTTTCTCTCAGGAGTGCTGCTTCTCCTACAATATGTGAAGTTTCAGTGTTGGTAAAGCCTATTAACTAGCCAACAATTCCTTAAAACAGTGTTAATATCCCAATGCACTTTTTTTTTTTTTTAAATCAAAGAATTTTGTATCACATTTGCATTTAACACGTTGTGGGACAACCATGTTTAGTATTTCTGATGGGGAGAAGGCAGGCAAAGAAGTGTCTTCTGAATGTGACATTTCAGTAAGAGATTCAAGATTTCATAGAACCATCATGGTTGGAAAAGACCTTTAAGATCATTGAGTCCAACCATTAACCCTACTCTACCAAGTCCACCACTTAGCCATATCCCCAAGCACCACATCTATATGGCTTTTAAATACATCCAGGGATGATGAGTGACTCAACCACCTCCCCGGGCAGCCTGTTCCAATGCCTGACAACCCTTTCAGTCAAAACATTTTTCCTCATGCCCAGTTGAAACCTCCCTTGGTGCTGCTTGTGGCCATTCCCTCTTGTTCTGTCACTAGTTACTTGTGAGAAGAGACCAGTGCCCACCTCTCTATGGTGTTCTTTCTGGTAGTGGTAGAGACTGATAAGGTCTCCCCTCAGCCTCCTTTTCTTCAGACTAAATAGCCCCAGGTCCCTCAGATGCTCCTCATAAGACTTGGTCTCCAGGTCTTCACCAGCTTAGTTGCTCTTCTCTGGATCCCCGTTGATAATTCTTACAGGGTTGAATTCTTTCTTGGAGAGACACTGGGAGACTTGTTAGCTCAGTGCCATGTGAGAATAAGAGGAAAAAAGAGTTCTCTGCTCAAACTCTCAAACCAGGACTGTGTCCAGAGGAGACACATCTCCAACACCTTTGCTAAACAGTCCCAAATAATTTCCTCACAGGCAATTCAAGGGTGGAATATTTTAATAACAAAATTGGGCAGAAAAAGCTTCCATGGATGTTTCCCACAGTAGTCAAGCCTTCACACTTCTAAGCATATTTAAAATCAAAATACCTTAAAACAAATTCTCTCAACATTGTAATTTACTGTACAGATAAATAACAAACTACTTGGTAGGCTGCAAGTCGTGACAGGACAGAATTTTTTCAGAAGTGGACAAAACAGCATTGTAGTTGCCAGAGTTAAGTTTTTAAAGTATAACTGGACGTGGTTTTAAGTAGTGTTAGTACCTACCCCCATGCTCCCCAAAAACATCCGCATCGTTCGTACTTCAGCATGTCACATGCAAATTAATTAGTAAAAAAACCAACCCAACACGTATATGTCTACTTGAAATAGATGAAGAGAATCCTTGTGTAGCATCTCAGTGCTCATTTCTCAGTAGAAAAAGCCCTTTTCATCAATGGTGGGGGTGCTTTTCCAACATCAAACATCATTTCCAGTGGAGGATTATTAAGACAGCACCAGTCAGGTATGCGGCCTGTCTGGCTGTAATATTCTTTGGATACAGATCGGCTCCCAAGTATGTCCTGAAGTGCTCCAAAAATGGCTCCTATATTATTAGAGAAAAAATAAAATAAAATAAAATAAAATAAATAAGTGTTGCATTAATTTGAGGTATTGAATTTCTTTTTCTACTCCTTCCCATCAAAAATCTCAACTGTTCTTCAGCTCCATCCCAAACATGAAAGGAATGAAAGGATCTACCCACTTTCCTTTTCAGTAGCCCAGCTAATCCCAAATTGCTTCCTTTTATGTCCCCTGAAAGTAACTGAAAACAAGGAATCATCTAGTCTCTGCTGTGAACAAAACTGACCTAGCTGATCAAGTTTCCTAGAAGTTTTTCTGTTTAAGCACTTGAAACAAACCACCTTGTGCTTAAGGAAATCACCTCACCCCCAAAAGGATGTCACACAATACCCACAAGAAGTTTAATCAAGCTGTGAGAAGATTCAGAC
Source organism: Megaceryle torquata (assembly GCA_024611175.1). Taxonomy (NCBI): domain Eukaryota; kingdom Metazoa; phylum Chordata; class Aves; order Coraciiformes; family Cerylidae; genus Megaceryle; species Megaceryle torquata. The sequence continues at coordinate 12,280 of JANIJG010017554.1, read as the reverse complement.
CACAGCAGCTGCTTCTAGAGTGCTGCCAAGGAAGAAAAGTATCAGAAGAGGTGCATATAAATTGTTGCTTGCTAAGCCTAAAAGGAGACTCGATAGGTTTTAAAGCTAAAACTGCATAAACATTTAGATTTCAAAGCACATGGAAATGAAATCTACCTTAACAGATAAAGTTAGCTCCTCATACATACCAGATGGGTTCAGCTTATTAACTGAACGTTTAGAAGAGCATGAATTTGTATTAACCTCAGAACCTTCCTCAAAAGAGATGCTAGAAACAGAAAGCCCTTCTTTTTCCCCAGCAGCATCCCAAATCCATTGCAGAGTGGCTTTATTTGTTACTGGCACTTGCGAGTAGCACAGGGAGTTACCAGCCTCCGGCCTCTCCACAGCTCACAGCTCCTCAGGCAGTAATTCCACCATCAGATCTTCCTACGGGCACCAAGTCACTACTCTGCTCATACCTTCACTGGTGCCACCGTATGGCAGTAGCCCTGTACTGCACTTGAGCCAACACCTCATCTTCCCCACCTCATCTTCCCCACCTCTGTTTCCAATTTCTGGTCACCTTTTAAAGGTCCCGTAACCTGCAGCACCATGCAGCCCTCCAGATGGTCTTGAGAGAGTTTTATTCCACATAATCTCTTCCAGGAGGGCATAACAATTCCACACAGCTCCAGTACAGCTTGATTTCAATAGTTCAACTAATTTTTACTGCTACTGATTCACTACAAAACCCACTTTGAAGGTTTGTTTCTCACTTTGTACCTTTGCTTAAGAGTCGTTTCCATTCTTACCTCCCAGCCAGGCCACACAGTTGGGTTTGGCAGGTGGAGTGTGAATTCTGAAGGTTTTAGTGGCAAGTACTTCTTTGTATTTTGGTTTCTCTACCAGGTATCTGATTTCAGCCATGAGTCTGTGAAGAAATCCTGGCAACATAGCAGTACCACCAATAACTACCAAGTTCTCTGCCAACTGCTTCCTGGTGTCTATGGGACACTAATGCAAAGAGGAATAAAACAAACAAAGAACGACTTTAATTGAAGTTGCATGAACAATCATTCAAAGGTCTGTTAGAAATTCAGTCACATTCAATTGTTGTTTTCTCATACTTAGCTGAAATGTAAGCAACATAAATTTTTTCAGACCTCCCAGAAAAAACAGGCTTGAGGAACTGCTCATATGATGCTTTTTTGGGGCACACTGTGATGCCCTGTAAAGCCCTTCAGCTGACACAGGACAAGACAACAGAGCAGATGATTTACCAGTAACAATTGTTCCCATCAGTTCTGGAGGAAAATGTGCCAGAGCAAGGTGAAGCCTCAACTAGCACTCTGAGAGGGAAAACTGTTAAATATGAGACTGACTCTTTTTAGCTCCATGGGGGAGAAAGGTGCTACAGAAGTCTCAGAGGCAGGAAAGGTTTCTGCTGGAACCTGCCTTGGAGATCAGCTAATCCAACCAGAAGATCAAGCTTTGGCAGTTCTGCCCCTCACAAACAGATCTGTGCTATCCCCTTGAAAAAAAAACAACCCAACCCAGGCTGCTGTGGCCCTCTTGTCCAGAGGAAGTAACTGAATGTTGTTCACACTTGTAAATTTAACATTTGTCTTTCCTCCAGCCAAAGGCAATGCAAGGGAAATGCCAGAGGTGAGGGGTCCATGCACAGATCTCATTAAATGATTTGTTTTCATAAGGAAATCTAATTGAAATGTTTGTCATGTCACCTAAGACTATGGCTCTCCAATAAATTCCATCTCAGCAAACTAATTTAAATGGCATCAATAACTACAGGAAGTCAACTTCAATGAACATCCAGCTTCAATTATATGCCACCGCATAATGAGAATTTCCATTTATAGAGGGCTTCTAATGCTTTTCTTTTCCTAAATACAATAAGAAATGAAGCGTTTGTAGATGCCAAGAAAAATTTCCCCAGCAATATAGTGCCTATAATAGAGATGTTCAAGCTAATTTTAGTCTATCTCAGGTAAACCATCAGTCTGCGGGACTCAAAAATCTGAGCAAAACACCTTGCAAAAAGAAGAAATAGGATACTTGTGTCATTTCAATTTAAGCAGTGTAATTCCTCGGGTAGCTCCACAGAAACACAAGTTAGTTTCTTAATTTTGCTGAGAAGGGAGCGTTGTGTTTCTTAGAAAGCTCTCCTCCACACGCTGCAGTGCACCAAAGAGTAAGAAAACAATGACGGAGTAGATGACACATGGTGACTTGTTACCCCACAGAAACTCATCATGTGGCAAAAACCCAGGAGTCACACTGGGCTAAACGTCTTCAAGCTGTCACAACCTTCAGCCAGAAGGGTGTTACTCCAGACAGAGTCATTTGTAACAGCAGGTTATCTAAAGCTGGAGGCACTCAAGAAATTGTTTCTAATATAAAGATACCTGAATGAGGGAATCTAAGATCAAAGTGGCAACAGAAGTCTCTTCGTTATCCTGTTCAAACAGTATTTCGACAACGGAGTCTCTGTTCAGAAGACAGGAAATGAGTGTTAATGAGAAGCAACGCTACACCGTGAGCTCACACTCACCAACAGCACAACTGGAAATAACTACTGACTTCCTGCTGACAACACATCATAGCTACTTCTGTCATCAGTCCACACACCAGGTGGTGCCAGCAGGGAGGACACAACACCCTGTTTACTTCACTAAACCTGTCTCATCATCACGCATTAGTAGTCCCTTTCTGTTCCCCCCCAGTGCCTCCAGTCTGTTTGTTCTCATCTTCAACTGTGAGCTCTCTGGAAAAGCTGACACCTTTTATTAGGGGCTTGCACAAAGCCTTGATTTACGACATTAAAAACATACTCAAGTGTTTAATTAAAATTCAATTTTACAAAAATTTTATGCTTTTAGAGGTGGAAATATATCCTCCTAAGGACACATACTCTGCTGTGCTCTTTCTCACCTGATGGGGCCAACTACATGGAGAATCTTTTCTCCATCTAAAGGATAGTCCACGTCTGGAGGTGGTGAAGGACGCTGGAAATAAAAATTACATGTGCATTATTTTAGAAGCCAAACGGGCTACACCCACTGCAAAAGACAAAGGATAAGCTTCATTCTCCACCCACCTCAGCACTGCCATCTATGTTGAACTTGGCTGCTTGGATTTTCAGTCCACGTTGGAGATCACTCACAAAACAAGTGCGGACTTCAGAGAAGGCAAGAAAAGGTCAGAAAAAAAAGACTTTGTTGGATCCTTTCATCACCAATAAAGACACTAACTTTGCTTAATTTAGAGAAAACACACTTTAGGCCCTTAATGATCCAAGACATTATCAAATAAATGCAAAGAAAACTGGTCTCTGCAATTCAACAGAGTTCAGAAGCTATCTAGACCTTAAGTTTAAATGAAGCTGACACCGAAACTATGCTAGGACAGGCAAGATTCCCATCTCAGATAAGCTACATAAGATTTAAAGACAGAGGGATGTTACTAATTGTGCCTTTGGTTACCACAAGGTGCCAGGGGTTGTATCCTGTTGTCAAACACACCCCTGAAGGTCCTGCACTGTGGCTTCAAATGAGACACTTGTCATTTTTCAAACAAGCTGTAATCATGCGATATTCTTCTTAGTGCAACTCTTCCAACACTCTAAGAACTCCAGAGGGCATTTTTTTTTTCCTCCAGGCAGCACTGAAAGAGCACAATTTCATTTGTATCCTAGCTGTTGATGGTGTTATACACTTACTTATTTGCATCTGGCACAGATGAGTATCTTCATAAATGGCTATCGCAGAGAAACAACCCTTCAATACACAGGCAATGACAATTTCAACCCGAGCATATTACCTGGTTTCAAAAAACTGCATAAAACCCAGAAGTGATCAGAAAACTGTGTTCAAGGCCGGAAATTAGAAAAGCAGCTTCCACTTGACAAAACACCAGCTGCATTTAAGTTATTTTGCACTTGACTGATGGATTTCTTCCTAATTTGGCCCAAGAGATACATACTAGTTACTGTTTTCTACAATTACATATATATATTTTTATATCTGTTGCACATGAAACGTCACATAGGAATTCATCCAATTTCTGCCCAAAGATAGATTGGTTTTCTGGTGTAAATGTAGTCCTTGACTCATCTTGCCTACCTGACTAACACGCGAAAATGTCTTTTAACACGTACTTTGATTTTTGGCAAAATTGACTTTAAGGCAAATTGAGCCTCCCTAGTTAATTTATAAACGAAATAAACTTAAAATAATCTTATGTGATGATGTTAAGACTGCTTAAATGCTAGATCTGCAACCAAAACATATCTAATGTTCAAAATCTGTTACCACAGATCTGCTAGCACTGTAGAGCACACGCTGTACACATTCATGTGCAGCAAACAAAAGGTCAGGAGTTAAAAAATGCAGCAAGAAGTTCAAGTGATCTGCTGATCACAGGATCTATACAATAGTGTAATACCCGTTCTGTGCTGGTCTACCCAATGTATCTATGAGCTACATCTTAACAACACATAGGCTAAACCTGAAAAAGGAATCCACCATGGGTTTGGTTTTGCTTTCAAAGCAGAAGAATACTCCAAGTTCTTCCAGTAGCTAAGAAATATGGTAAACAGAAAAGATAAAATAAATTCCTAAGTGTAAAGTACTGTGCACTTGTTATTATCGCGCTACTGCACAATTTTATAAACTAGTTTCATGAATCAGAAACTTTTACCTTTTATATCCTCTACTATGTCTTCTGGAACTGAGCCTGAAATAAAAAAACAAAAAAAACCCAAAAACTTGGAACAAAAGCTTTTAAAGTAGAAAAGGAATTTAAGAATGAAACTAAGTTTGAATTACATCGAGTGTGTGAATTTTTTACCATGACAGCAGCTTTTAAAGATTTCTAAGAAAGAATATTAAGAACAGAAACAAAAAGTTTTGTCTTCTTTCAAAACAAACTGAAAAATTACTACAGAACTCTTATCTCAACCTTAATTCAAACTTGCTGTTATGAGTAGCTCACCATCAAAATAATATACACGTTAAATGTAGAGAAAGAAATGATGAAACTAGATCATATAAGATGCAGTGAATACTGATTTTATTCCTTGTCAGTATTAATCCACTCTCCCCAGCACAAGTTCACAGCACATGTGCTACATCAAAGGGACCTTACCCATCACAGATGGAAGGCTTTGTCCTTTCGCTAATCCTGTATCAACTGTGCACTGCTCCAACAACTGATATTCCAGCTCCCTGAAACATTGCACATCCAGTTAGTTAAAGACAGCTGTACATCAGGCTGATCCTCTGTATTATGCTTCAGGGGCAGTATTTATTCCCTTCCTTTACATTCTTCTAAGTAGAAACTGGAGCAGATCCGATTTCCACAGCTTTTACTACATCAACAAAAGCCAAACAGGAGTAACTTCAAATACTGGATGCTGACACAGCAACAGTTATGATTTAAGTCATGCTCAACAGGAATCTTTCCTCATCAGTCAAAGATGAACTTTCACACACAAACCATCAGTAAGCTGGAATGTGTAAATATGAACTTACTTGTGGATGGCCTTTCCTCCCAGGGGAAGAGCACCCCAGCAGCTCAGAATCGGGATTCCCTCATATATCTACACCAAGATCAGGAAATTCTCCCTTTTTGTTGATTTTTCAGTCTGCTGGAATAAAATGCTTTTTCCCCTCTTGCATTAGCTATTGGAAATGTTTTCTACCTGCTCTTCTCCAAAGTAAATTCCTGGTCTATAAAGGCAGAAGCTGTGAATCACCCTTCCCAGGTTTCGAGGGAACACAGGTTTAGCGTGTCGGCTGTGAAGAGATCCCCCAAGTCGTGATATCCTATAGTCAAAAACCAGACCAGCTGACCTGTTCCTATCACTTTTTAGCACACTTGAAGTCTCTGAAAACATCTTGTCACAACAGCCTTATTGTGGAAAATGTCATTTGTCAATTATTAAAGGATACAGGCAGCACCAAGCTTTCTGCATATCCACAGTCTAGCACCATGGCAGAATTGATCCCAAGTGTCAGCAGAGACATCAGATGACTTGGAGCAAACAAAACAGAAGGTACCTACAAGGAAAACAAAAGGACAGTTGACAGAAGGGGAGAAAAGAAACAAACCACCCAAAGCAGTGGTGCTTTCCCCAGATGTCACATTAAAAGCAAAATTCAAACAACTGTATCTTGAGGTATCCATTTTAATTTAGTTTTTAAGGCAGTGTAGTAATGAACAAAATACAACAGGATTCTAAATTCTACGTTCATCTTATCTGTGGTGCCAGTGACTTCAGTAATAATGAATCTTGGAATGGGCTTGTGAGAAAAGCAAGTGTCACCTACAGAACTCATCTTAAGTCATAGATCAGGTTTCTTATTGTCATCGTGAAGAAATCAAAGAAACTAAAACACAGCTACTTGAAATGTTGTGTAAAGACTTGACGTGAATAGAGGTGCCAGAAAACCCATAAGTGTCCTTTATGACAACACATTTTTGAACATAACTTCACAGAAGATGCCATTTAAACCACTCACCCCAAAGCAATGTGGAAAACTCAAGAATTACTTCCTTCTCCCAGAATTCCAGAAATCAAATTTCCTAGATAGTGACAGTTCCCTTAATGGAACACCTTAAAGTGTGAATTAAGTAAGCAGTTTCAATAAATCCTGCATTTAAGGGAAACATCATTGATGCTTAGCCCAGAGACCCAAGTTACAATATCAACCCTTTACAGACAGGCCACTTGTTAATTTTTTGCACCATATGCAAATACCAGCTCGAAAGAATTAACCTCATGTCACTATTAGGTGCCTTCTTAACAAGGTACAAAGTCTCCCCATCATAATATGACTTTCCAGGTAATGAGTCATTTTTGACAACCACTTTTGCACAGGAGTGTTTTATCTGAGACCTTTTTTTAGCCCCGAAAGGAGATTAGGGAAAAAAACCCAACCAACCAACCAACAAAAAAGCCAAACCAAACCAACCAAAGAAAAAAACAAACATCATCAACAACAAAACACCACCAACAAACAAACCAAATCATTCAGATGTTTCAGCAATCTCAAGTCATCAGAAAATTTTATCGAGTAGGAAAGAATTACACAGAAGTTGAAGATTAGTTGGCAAACTCTTGTGGAAGCACAGTGAAGAAGCACTACAGATAAACTAGTTTCACGACTCTTTATACCTTACCCACCTTAACTTTTGTTCTGCCTGAATTAAAGATGCATGGATTCATTTTCCAAAACATTTTCCATTAGAACTAAGCATGAATTAGGTTCAGACTTTTTTTTGTAAGGCCTGATTAAGCAGAGAAAAGAATAAATTTCAGGTAAGCTCTTATCTAAATGAGCAGAGCCAGAGGTTCAATCACGTGCTTGGCAAAGATATTGACACTGGTAGGAGTCAGGAGATTTGCTGACAGAGCACTAACAAGTGTTCAAATATAAATTCTGGCTTCAGGCCAGTGCTCAAGAGGGATTATTGGATCTGTCTGGAACGGTGCGATGCGAGTGTATTTTTGTAGAAGCCAGAGAAACTTTTCAGATTCTTGCTAATAGCTCCTGTTTTATGGCCTCAGGAAGAGTCAGCACGAAACAAAAATGGCTTTCAGCTCAGTTTCCAAGCCCGACTTCCTCAGATGACCATCAGCTTTTTTTCCTTCTTCTTTCTGCCTCTCCCATTCTTTTGCCGTTCTTTTCATTTCTTTGTCCACATCTGGTATGATTTTCTTTGTCCACATCTGGTTCTATAGTAGTTAAGTAAAACACATACCTCAAAGTGCTTGAAAAGGACCCTTGTGAGCGTGTCTCTGAAGTGTGAAGGGCACAGGACGGATTCTATGATCACAACACGACGGTCTCTGGGATTCACCAACAGATGCCTAAAAAAGGTAAGACATACAAATTGAAACTAGTAACTTTAAGCACACATTATGAGACCTACCCTATTTTCATATTCCAGTCTTCTCCAAGACCCTGAACACTGCCATTTAGATACCATTATCTACAGCAAATCCCAAAGTCTTTTTCATAAATTTACAAATAAATCCCAATGTTTTTCTAATAGAAAGTTAGGAAACTGAGCTACAGAAAACAGGATGTAGAACTATCTGTCAGCAGGCTGGAGTTCTGAAGACCCATTCTACATTTCTAAATCAATATAAAGAAATACAATATAAAATAGACACATGTGAGAGCCACTAATGGCTTGGCCAGTGTCATACAGTGTGTCCATAACAGATGAAGAAGGATGACACAGATGTCCTGATTGCAGTGGAAGAGGATGGAATTGTCCTGATTTCAATTACAAAGTGATGCTCAAGGACGGGGAAAAAAAAAAAAATCCAACTCACACCAGAAGAGCTGAAGCACAGAAATTAAATATCAGTTTCCTTGTATCACGTGGTGATTTTTACATTGCAAAAATGATTGGAAGTAAAGAGAAAAGACTAAGTCTAACTTCAGTATTCACTAATGGTACTAAAAATACAATAAAAAGACATGTTACTGAGGTAAAAATATTCCACAAGTTAGGATTCCTCCTTCCAAACCACTGTCATGTCAAGAAAGCTCTGCACTGACATAAGAGGAGCTTCAGGCCTACCAAAAATCAGTGTAATTTCTTAGGTAATTACTTTCTCCTGTCAAGTCTTTTTGAAGTGCCACAGTTAAAAGGCAAGTTATCAAATCCTTTTTATTTCTTGAGAGCAACCGATGCTGCAGGACACTCTCTGCAAGATAACCTGAATCTCAGCACCACTGAATTTCTTCTGCAAGAACACAGCCAACTGAAGAATTTTCTTTCTGGTTTTCCTTATTGAACTAGAGAGCAGCCTTCAGTCACACTTATAACACCTCTCAACATGCTCAGAAAAGAGCTGTAGAAGGCTTAAATAATTAACATCCCAGTATCTCTTACCTGAAATACAGCATATGGATAAATTCCTTCAGATATGAATAGAGCTCTTCTGTATTAATATTGTACTGAACAACTTTGATGGGCTGCAAAGTAAAAATATCCACAGTCAACTCAAACACTAGGCAGTGTTTATACATAAAGAAATATACACAGGATGTAAATAAACATACATATATGACAATATATTCTATCTGAACACATATAATCTGACACAAAGAAATACTCATTCTTGCCTGATTTGCCCCGTGACCTTAACAATGCATCCCATAAACTCACCCTATAACTAAACTCCAGAGTTTACTCATGCTTATTTTACACACTGGTAACATATCCCAACATTAGTTTTCCTCTACTAAAAGGAAAAAAAAAACAAAAACAACATAGCTAGGCAAAGAACTTTCTCAATAAATGCCCCAAACATGTGGGTGATGAGCACCAATTACACCAGCACTGGTATCCCACTTGTATCTAGTTACAATCTTTTAACAGCAGTAGTTATAATGAAAAAACAGCTTATGATGGACAGAAAATGTATCTGTGAACTCTTTCTATACAATAACATAGCAAACATTGTAAAGGTAGAACAGTTCAGGTAAGGTAGTTTACCTTTGTGACATCAGCTTTCTTTATTTCACTGGGAATAATGCATCTTGGTCCCGTTTCTCCTGCAAAACCACACCTACAAGAAAATGTTGAAAACTTTACTGATCGAAGCCTCCACTTAACATACTGGCCCTAGGAATCAACAAAGAGTAATTAATTAGGGCTACTTCTGTGATGTTTGTAAAAAAGCAGACAGGTTGAGAAAGATTTTATTACTGACTCCTTCTCAGCTGCCTTCAAGGTTTTTTTCACCCCTGTAAGGATTGCAGTGCTCAATTCTGATGTGCCTCCTGCTTTCCACCGAGTACAGTTTTCTGTTTATAATCACCCCCCTGCATCCTTCCTCAGGGCCCATTCAATTTCCAAAGAAACACCTTCCTGTGTCCTCTGTGCAGCAGCCCCAGCTTTTAAGTGAAGCTCTCAGCAAACACAGGCAAGATTATCACATCCTCTTTAAATCCTCATTTTCTGTGAAGTTTATTTTGAAGAAACAAACGACAAAGATGTGATGAACGTAATCATGCAGGTCCCATGGCCTATTTCACTGCTGACCAGCAACATTCCACTGACCCTTTTTTCCTATTTCCAGCTTTGAAATGTGTTCCCCTCACAAGCACCCTTGAAGATTTCAGACTTTACTGCCTGGTCACCCCTGCTCCAGGCCTTCTGACAGAACACGAGGGCTCTGCATCCAACTTAGATGCAATGTAGTAAAAACTGTAGCAACTCCAAAACAAACTTTTTAGAAAACCATCTGGTTTTCATAAAGCATTTGCCCCTTAAAGACAAGAACTGTGGACTGAAGAAAGCAAATTAAAAACAAAATAAATTCAAGATTTGATTTTAAGAAACTTGGTGCCACCCTCATTCAATATGAAACCTCAGAAGAAAACTATGGTAGAAAGCACTAGTAGTGAACTGGACTTTCAGTACTTTTAATGGTCAATGACTATTTTATTTTGGTATTTGGAAACTACCAATATGTTTCTTCAGATCATTTAAAATAAACATAATTCAGAGCTTAATTTTTACTTTGATCTTCCAAACAAAGACTTGCATGGTCCAAGTGTGTATCCACAGTTGTCTATATGTGGCATCCTGACAGCTCTTGAACTGTGGCTTAATTTCAGTCTCATCTGGAAGAGGACTCTCCTGTAACTAAGTTGCTACCTCTTCTACAAGAAGAAAGGCTAGAAATGGACCCTAAACCCTCACTATTGAGGGAAAATGCTTTTCCATGGGTGTATTTTATTAGACAAATAATGCCTGCGGGGTAAAACTTCACTAGCACCCCTAATTTGTGAAAAGCCCATGGCCAGCCACATGAGATGAGTCCACAAAAAGCCCCTTGGGGAATTACTTGCTTCCATCCACACAGGCTGAGTTAAATCCTCTCCATAGCCAGGCTGCAGCGATTTCCCACCAACTCCTGTCTCTTCAGAGCAGAGACATCCTCAGGGCTCCAAGAGGTAAATGCAGCCACAAGGACACAAGCAGAGATGTGGGCCTAGCCTAAGAGTGGCGTACATCTGAAGAGTTATTTTCCTGCAAAATAATCCTTTTCCCATGTGCAAGCTGCCTCTCCACATCAGCCGCTTAAACCCAGGGAGTGCTTCCAGAGTATTTTAACCCCAGACGTGGGGCTGGATTGCTTCCACAGCCCTTTTTCCCCTCAGGGCTGCATGCACCTGGGACTTGAGGTGTTTCTTAGGAAATGGGGTATTTTGAAGCAGAGGGATCTGGAGGGTCTGTAGCTTGCTTGTTCGCTCTCTCTCTGCGGCTCCCAGAATATTCTCCCCTCTTGGACTGCTTTGCTTGGCTTGGCTCAGGTCCTCTTTTGCTTCCTTCCTCGCAGCATCCAGGAGGACTCCGTTCTGCCTTCGATCCTGATCTGTGTGTTCCTGAATCCAGCTCCTGAACACAGCTCCTGTCTGCTGTGGGGCCCAGTCTGGAACTCCCCTGGTGCCTGCTCCACAGCATTGGTGACAGTGATGTCATTACCATCAGGGGGTTGGGTTGGATACTGGTTTTCTATGTATTTGTATATTCCAATTTTATTATTATTATTTTCATTAAAGCTGTTCTAGTTTCCTCTGGTAATCACTCAGTGTCTCTCCCTTATTCCCTTTCTCTTCTCCTCTGGGGAGGGAGGGGGTTAACAGAGAGCATCTGTTATTGGTCTAAGGGGCTGCGCTGGCCCTAAACCGTGACACAGTTTAGTGGTGACCAGGCAGTGCTGTGTTAACGGTTGGATTTAATGCTCTTAAAGGTCTCTTCCAACCAAAACAATTCTATGATTCATAAAATCACAGACTGGTTTGGGTTGGAAGGGACCTTCAAAGGCCATCCAGTCCAACTCACCCTGTACTGAACAGGGACATTTGTAACTAGAGCAGATTGCTCAGAGCCCCATCCAACCTCACCTGCAATTGTTCCAGGGATGGGGCAGCAACCACCTCTCTGGGAAACCTGAGACAGGGTCTCATCACCCTCAGCATAAAAAATGTCTTCTTTCTCTCCAGTCTAAATCTCCCCTCTTTTAGTTTAAAACCATCCTCCCTTGTCCTGTCCCAACAGGCCCTGATCAAAAGTCTGTCCCCATCTTTCTGACAGGCCTCTAAGTGCTGAAAGGCCACCAGAAGGTCTCCCTGGAGCCTTCTCTTCCCCAGGCTGAACCCCCCCAGCTCTCGCAGCCTGGCCTCCCAGCAGAGGGGTTCCAGCCCTCCCAGCATTGCTGGGGCTCCTCTGGCCCCGCTCCACCAGGTCC
>JANIJG010017553.1:23781-39902 GCA_024611175.1 Megaceryle torquata | reverse complement strand
CTTATGGGTGAGAATTAAGGGGCACGCAAATATAGGTGAAACTGTTGTGGGTGTCTACTACAGACCACCAAACCAGGAAGAGGATGTTGATGAGACCTCCTACAGGCAGCTGGAAGTAGCCTCAAGATCACATGCCCTGGTGATCATGGCTGACTTCAATCACCCTGATATTTGCTGGAAAGGCTACACAGTGAGGCATAATCAGTCCGGAAGGCTCTTGCAATGCATTGATGATAACTTCCTGATGCAGGTGTTAGAACTGCCATTGAGCAAGGGTGTGCTGCTGGACCTTGTATTAAGGAATAAAGAAGGTCTGGTTGGGGATGTGAAGGCTGGGTGCAGCCTTGGTGGTAGTGATCATGACATGGTAGTGTTTAGTAGCAAGGCAATAAGTAAGTTTGCAACCCTGGAGTTCAGGAGGGATAACTTTGTCCTCTTCAAAGACCTACTTGGGGGAATGCCTTGGGCTAAGACTCTAGGAGTTAAGGGGTCCCAAGAGAGCTGGTTGATATTCAAACATTACTTCATCCAAGCTCAAGATAGGTGCATTCCTTTGAGTAAAAAATCAAGTAGAGGAGGCATGAGACCAGCATGGATGGAGCTGCTAAAAAATATCAAGCAGAAGAATGAAGTTCACAACATGTGGGAAAAGGGACTGGTCTCTTGGGAGAATTATAGGAATGCTGTCATGGTTTATAGGGATGCAATAAGGAAGGCCAAGGCCCTCTTAGAATTAACTGTGGCCAAGGAAGTAAAGGAGAACAAGAAGGACTTCTTTGAATATATCAATGGTAAAAGGAAGAGTAGGGAAAATGTGGGCCCACTGCTGAATGGTGAGGGAGCCCTGGTGACAGAGGATATAGAGAAGGTGGAGTTACTGAGTGCCTTCTTTGCTTCAGTTTTCACTGCTAAGACCAGCCCTCAGGAATCCCTGACCCTGGAAGTAAGAGTGAAAGCCTGGAAGGAGGAATTCTCTCTACTGGTCGATGAGGATTGGATTCAAAATCAATTGCATAAACTAAACACACATGAATCTATGGGTCATGATGGGCTGCACCCACAAGTGCTGAGGGAGTTGGCTGGTCTTGTTGCTCTACCACTCTCCATCATTTTCGAAAGATCACGGAGAACAGGTGAGGTGCCTGAGGAGTGGAGGAAAGCCAGTGTCACTCCAGTCTTCCAAAAGGGTGAGAAGGAAGACACTGGTAATCACAGCTCATTCTAGAGATCATATCTCAGCACATGGAAGAACAGAAGGCTTTCAAGAGTAGCCAGCATGGATTTACTAAAGAGAAGTCATGTCTGACTAATCTGATAGCCTTCTACAGTGGTGTGACTGAATGGGTAGCTGCAGGGAGAGCAGTGGATGTTGTCTACCTTGACTTTAGCAAGGCTTTTGATACTGTCTCCCATAACATCCTCATAGGTAAGCTCAGGAAGTGTGGGTGAGAAGAATGAACAGGGAGATGGGTTGAGAACTGGCTGAACAACAGAGCTCAGAGGGTTGTGATCAGTGGTGCAGAGTCCACTTGGCAACCTGTAACCAGTGGTGTTCCCCAGGGGTCAGTTCTGGGTCCAGTCGTATTCAACATGTTCAACCAATGACCTGGATGAAGGGATGGGGTGTACCCTCAGCAGGTTTGCTGATGATACAAAGCTGGGAGGAGTGGCTGATACACCAGAAGGCTGTGCTGCCATCCAGCGAGAGCTGGACAGACTGGAGAGCTGGGCAAAGGCAAACCTAATGAAGTTCAACAAGGGTAACTGTAGAGTCCTACACCTGGGGAGGAACACCACCATGTACCAGTACAGGCGAGGGGTTGACCTGCTGGAAAGCAGCTCCATGGAGAGGGACCTTGCAGTCCTGGTGGACAATAAGTTATCTATTGGACAGCAATGTGCCCTTGTGGCCAGAAGGGTAAATGGTCTCCTGGGGTGCATAAAGAAGAGTGTGGCCAGCAGGTCGGGGGAGGTTCTCCTCCCCTTCTACTCTGCACTAGTGAGACCACAGCTGGAGTATTGTGTCCAGTTCTGGGCTCCCCAGTTCAAGAGGTACAGGGAAATACTAGAGGGAGTCCAACGCAGAGCTATGAAGATGATGAAGGGATAGGAACATGTCTCTTGTGAGGAAAGGCTGAGAGCCCTGGGGCTGTTCAGCCTGGAGAAGAGAAGACTGAGAGGGGATCTTATGAATGTGTACAAATATCTGCAGGGTGGGTGTCAAGGAGAAGGGGCCAGGCTCTTTTCAGGGGTGCCCTGTGAATGGACAAGAGGTAGTGGCAGCAAGGTGAAACACAGGAAGTTCCACCTCAACATGAGGAAAAACTTTGATACTGTGAGAGTGACAGAGCCTGGAACAGGCTGCCCAGGGAGGTTTTAGAGTCTCCTTCTCTAGAGATTTTCAAGCCCCACCTGGATCTGTTCCTGTGTGCCCTGACCTGGGTGATCCTGCTCTGGCAGGGTGGTTGGACCCTTCCAGCCCCTACCATGATTCTATGCTAACAGAAGTGTCTCTCCAAAGTCAATATGCTGAAGGCATTTGTGCCCTTTTCACTTCCAGACTGGCCTATGTACAACCCATGACTGCAATAAAAAATACAGTTTTGATAAATGAGTGTTGTTCATAATAACTCTTCCTATAAGGCAAACAGGAAAGGAGATGCTCTTTTCCCTGCTGCCTCTTCTCCTGTGCATTGTGCAGTGCAAAAGCTCCCCATAAATAAAACCAGACACATATAAACATGCAGCCTCTAATCTCTGCCAAGCAGTCTGCAGTGGGACTTGCAATAGCATCAGGAGCCTGCCTCTGCAAAAATAAAATCACAAAGCCCTATTCTGAATTTGTTCCACATTATAACCTGTGCAACTAATTAGGACTTCTTGCCTACACATAGTTTCTACTGAAAGGTCACCTGTCCATTCCAAGCTTTCTTTTATAAAGGTATGTTCTCTCTTGTTTTCTCTCAGACTTTTCACTGGATTGCCAGTGGCAGAGGTATTAAAAGTCAGTCTGAGACAGGAAAACATACTGGCACCAGCACCTTGGGAAATGGCCATAAGAAGATCCCTATAGACCAGATTCTGCCCCACTGCAGAACCTGGCTAAAATAAGCTGTTTCCTGCCAACACCTGGAATCAGGCTGGAATGAAAACAGGAGATTTTCCATTTACATTGATTTACCAGTGGTTTATAAGATACTGTACTCCCCTGCCAAGCTCTCCTTTTCTTAGTCCAAACAGGGACATGGCTCTAAGTTGCTTGGAGAAGTTATTATTTCTACAGCATGCCTGATAAACACAAGGAAATAAAATAGTCTAACAAATACTGAAGGATAGAAAAGGCATTAATATAAGGACTTGACAGTATATGAAAGCCAAGAAAGGATTAAAATTTTAAAGAGAGACATCCAGGACCCTAAAGACTCTTTTGGACACAGAAACAATCTTGGTTTATTTATTTTTACTTTGTGTGGTTTTGTATTTGAAGTAACAAATGTCAAACCATGGAAGTGGGGAAGGGTTATTCCTAGGCTTACAAAGGAATCTAGCTAGCCACAGGAGAGGGAAGAGAGCTTTTGTCAAAGACTCGTCTGACTCCACCTACCTGATACCTGACTCTTAGGAATCTGCATACCATAGCTGTATATAATTTCAGAGAACTGCTGAAAAGAATAGAACATAGACATACAAAGATGATTAGGGGACTGAAGCATCTCTTACACGGAAAGGCTGAGAGGCCTGGGTCTGTTTAGTCTGGAAAACAGAAGACTGAGAGGGGATCTTATCAATGCTTATAAATATCTGACGGTTGGGTGTCAAGACGATGGGGACAGTCTCCTTTCAGTGGTGCCCAGCAACAGGACAAGGGGTAACAGGCTCAAACTAGAACACAGGAAGTTCCACCTAAACATAAGGAAAAGTTTCTTTACTGTGAGGATGATGGAGCACTGGAACAGGCTCCCCAGAGAGGTTGTAAAGTCTCCTTCTGTGGAGACTTTCAAACCTGCCTGGACGTGATCCTGTGCATCCTGATCTAGGTGAACCTGCTTTAGCGGGGGGGGTGGGCTAGATGGTCTCCAGAGGCCCCTTTAAACCCCTACCATTCTGTGTTTTTTGATAACTGATAGATAGATCTTTCTTCACTCCTCTTTGTTCCCTTCAACCATCAAACATCAAACCCTCCTCCATGCCCCTTACTTTATGTTTTGTAGGTCCTGCCACGAACTTTGCAGCAGGCTCTGCTCCTGGTATCTTTTCTTCTTTTCACCCTGAACATCTACTTTCACAATACATTAAAAGTGCCTTTCTTTTTGCCTATGCCTCTGCTCACCATGTGAGAGTTGTGGTACAGGTCCCAGTCAGTCACCTGAGTGCTGGTGTTGTTGCTACCCTGTATCTGCCAGCACATTCCAGGGAATACTGTCATCCTGGAAGGTTCTCCTGGGTGCCTGCCATTCATCCCATGGGTAGCCCAAGGGTGTTCATGCACCTCCTTGCCTTTGCTGCAGTAGCACTGTCAATCTTCATGAAGTCTTTCCTTGGACACATACAGGATAGCTGCCAAGGCTACATAATATGCTAGCAGACGTCCTTCATGAAGGATATCTGTAATGTGGGAAGTTTTCTCATCTTCTCTGGTCCTTGTCCTATGACTACTTCCTTGCAGTGTGTCATGCCATTGTGTCTCTTAGGACTTACTCACAGAAGACCAGAGCAGATCAGCAGCTACCTGGGATTTACTGGTTGCAAGAGGGTGATCTATGCATTAGTTCAGTGACTCTGTGTGTACCACAGAAAGTTGCAGTGCCCTATATTGTATTAATAAACATTATAAAAGCTTGCTTGGGCAATAACTTTTACCATTCAACACTTTAATATCCTTAATGATAATGACTGTTCCCTCATTCTTGCCTCTCATCAACAGCTTTCAAGGAAGCATCATTAAGAAAGCATATTGCAGTACAAGAGAGACATCAGGCTCAGTTCATTTAAAAGAGATACTTCAATAAAGCTCATTTAACATTCAGATCAGAGGTGCCCTCAGGGATTCCTGTGCCTGCCCTGCATGGCTCTTATGCTCAGCTGCTGCACATCTTTGTGTGATACTGGTGTGTAAGATATGGAGGTGCCCAGTGAGTGCAGATTTTCCTAAAAGACTAGAACATAAGCCAGTCTTCTGTTAGACTTCACAATACAGTGAAGTTCAGCCATAAGTTACAGTGTGGGAGGGCATAAATTGCACTACATAAGGGAATCGGGTTCTCCACTTGTACTCCAGCGTACAGTGCTTGCATCCCTGGTGGAAATTGATAGAAAACTTGATAGTTGGATCCTTGGTGGACTCAAAAATGTGTAAGAAGAAAATGAAAGCCAAAATGTTTACAGAGATATCAAACCCCACTGGAAAAAATATTTTAGCTTTTCCTTAAGTGATTCAGTGCTTTAAATGAATAGTTTTGATTGCCTTAAGTGTTCTCAAGAAAAACATTTGGATTCCAGTGATAGAGCCCGGATAAAGCAGTGTCTATTAAACTAGATAAATAACAGCTTCTTGTACAAATCAAGCTGTAGGTTTGTGTGGTCTCCCCAAGAATTTCACAACAGAATTTTACAGGCTCTGTAGAGTGTACCTGTTTACCAACTGTGACTAAAAAAGAAGATGGGAATTAGTTGCACCACTATGTCAGAAGGATACTACATTATTCTAAACCACTTTAAATTATAGTAAAATTATTCTGCAAGAAATACAGCATTTAAAACACTGAAAGTAACAGCAAAGTCTCAGTCAGTTGAGCTGAGACAATTAGTTGAGACAGTGCAGCATCTAGATGTAAAAAACTATTTACATACATGGAGGTAACACATCTCTTTTAATATATTTTGCAGATCTGTCTCAGCTTTCACTGTTTTAAGAACCAGATGCTATGAAGGTACAATTTATAGCTTGCTATGTGGATCACCATCTTACGTGAAATGACTAAAGTGTGGGATCCAGCACAGCAGTCCAGTGAATGCGTGCACCTGAATTTGCTGCCACAGAGTCAATAGAAGCTTTTCCATTGACTACCAATGGAGAGACTCAATTGCCTTTCCATTAAGGCAACTGTTTTCCTATGCACCTACAATTTAGGTGGATAGCTGTCTTAAACAGATCGACTGGATCCCAGCCTGTAATGCTAACACCATTGACAAGCCACTGTCACAACAGCATGACTAATTTTAGTATTACAAGTTTGTACCTTCTTGCCAGTCCACATTGCTCAGACAACCTTGATTTAATGCTGGACTATGCTTGCATAAAGACAGCTTCCTGTAATTTCACACAAAATTAGACCTACTGGGGACTGTCCTATACAGAACTCCTTCACATATCCATTAAAGATGTTCTAATCAGTTAAACATAACTTGGAAAAAAAAAACCAAACAAAAACAAACAACACAACAGCTGATAGCAAAAACCATAGGTTTGCCAAGAAGTAGCTGCATATTTCTAGAACTAGAGCACACATTCAATAACAGACATTCATACTGATGCTAATTCATGCACCACATAATGTTTTCCACTTTGATGGTTATAAATTACATACTGTAACTTAACAAGTTGGAAAATGTGCTATCCCAGGAATAAGAGAGGGAAAACATAACAGCAGTCACCTGCCAGTTTTAATAGAGAGCTGTAACAAATAACAGCTATATTTATTTTTTCTAAGATCATCACTTCAGTGCCGCAGCTGTTTGGTTCTGCCATATTTAAAGAGAAGAAAGGTATGAAGAGAAAAGATATTTGTAATCTTAACTGTTGCTGGTCTGGCAGGTCCCCACCTATTTCACAGATCTCTGGTACTCTCTGCCATATGCTGGTGAACCCACGAGCTGCTGGAGAGGTGGGAAGTACAAACATATTTGTGTTACTCCCTGCTGCCACGTAATGTGGCTAAACCAGCAGAGGTGACCCCACCTCTTCAGATTCAATATTGATTTTTCTTTTTCTTTTTAATGCTTCTCCATCCATCAATGTCCAAGTAGAAATGTAGCAATGTCCTCGCAGATTCATCTTACTCTTGCTTTTCTGCTTCTGTGCTACTAGAGGAAAAAAAAAAAAACCACAACAACCAAAAAACCCAGAGAAATACAGATAAATCAGTGCCTGGAACACAAAAAACAGAAACAATATTTATTTTCTTTTTGTAGTATTGTAGTGACCTTGAGAGGAAAAAAAAAAAGTCTAATCTGAATACTGGAGGATCTAAAACATCAAGTATGAAAAGTGAATACAGGGAAAAAAAATCTTTGTCATCTTTTATAAAGTTATTGGAGGGGGGAGAAGGAAGAAAGGACGAAGTACACCCACCTTCTTCTGCAGTCTCTATTGCCTGATGAAAGGATGAAACAGCTTTTAACAGGAATGTAAGACTCCCCACAGATGATGCTGGCTTGGCAGAAAGATCTCACAATGCCACCTTTGCAATATGGTGTATGGTTTTCATCACCTCATTAAAAAGATGATATTTCACTGGATAGCAGCTGAGGTGATACAGGCTTTGGACGATAACCAGTGTTAATTGTGGGCAGCAAGTGCATCTTTAAGCAGTAAACTGAAGTAAATCAAGTAGAAAATGCTCACTACTGCTTGGCAGTTTAAATTGAGGGAAAAAATATTGGAAGAGATTCTGGTAGTAATGCTGGAATATAGAGCTTTATGTCATGGGATTTGCACTGATGTGTGTCTGGCTGAAATAAAATTTTACCTACAGAAGAACCTGCCAATTTGTAACTTAGATGATCAGAACACAGCATAATATTGTCTCAGAACAAGCCAACTTGCCAGCTTCCTAGCAGAGCTGAAATGAAAATATCTAAAGTCAAATGCATTTTAGTAAATCAAAAGTCTGCAGAGACCTCTGACGATATGAAAGTTACTGTCAGGTATATAAATAGTTAATATTTACAGCTGAGAGAAGGAGATGAAGAAGAACCTGCCCCTTCAGGTTTCATTAAAATAAAGCATAGATTTTTAGAGAGGTTTCTTTAAATAAGGCTGCAGAGTTCCTCCTTCAAGCATCAGAGGCCATTCATTGCTTCAGCACAAAAGCTTAATGGACACTGTCCAGCAGTTTTGCCTCTAATGGGAAATCAAGTTTCCATAGAATCAACTTTTTATGCAAGAAAAAAATAATATTTTTCACAAAGCATTCAGGTTTCCTTAGGGAAATTCAAAACAAAATATTTCCTTTACTACATGGGTTTGACCCAAATCAAACATTTCAGTTTCTTTTTTAACTGAACAAGAATATTTTATTTCTTCAACTTGAAACCGCCTCTGGGCTTGATGTTATGGTGGATATAAACTGCCCAGGAGAATAAGGGAATAAGATAATTTGCATCTCAGCCAGTTAGCTGGCTCATAAGAAAACATTTTTAATTCAACAATATTAACACGTTACATTTAGATCAACAAAAATGAAGGAAAATATTCGGATACTTCCAAACCGAAGTTCTTTAGAAATTTTCCTCCCATGACAAAGCAGCAAAAGAAATATTTAAATAATCAAAATTGCACATAAGAGTAAAAAAAAATTCAAACTCTCATTTCCAGCCACCTAATCATTACATCAGTTTTATGCGACAGCAATTCCAATGAGCTCCACTGGAATCACACTGGAATCATATCAACCTAAAATGGGACACAGCTGCAGTATTACTGAGCTCAGAGCACAGGTTTAAGCAGATAAAAGATGTGCCTTAAGGGGCTCCATCTTCTCTCTCACATTTACCTTCTTGCTGGGACTGTAAGTATGTGGAGGAACTTGCAGATCCTGGAAGAATAACATGGGATAGACATGAAAGTTTAGAGACTTTCCACTATTTATATAGATATAATATATTTTAGCTTATTACAGTTTACTTAGCTCAGATTGCTTAGTTACACTTAGAAATTATAGTTAAACTGAATTATTCCAGCTTCCCCTTCAGCCTTAACTTCTCATATTCAGTTCTCATTTAAAACTGACCGGACCTCATCATACAGACAGTCATTTTCCCAGCAGAGACTCCTCCAACAACACACTAGTTACTCAACCACAGGTTTTCAGCATCTGGCCCACGGAAGGACACAGGGTGCCGATGCCGCAACACCCAGCTTGCTTAAGATCATCACCTGTTGACAGCAAGGTTGAGGGACATTGCTCCTGCATGGATTTTGGAAATGTCATGTCAACAAGTTCTCACCTCACTGCAACGGCACGGGTCAAGAAGGTTGAAAGATCCAGAATGAGTACAGAGTGTGAGCTGAAAAGAGAGCAGCGCTGTTTATTTGTTCTGGTTTGTAATAACTAGGCTCTGATTCATGTCTTGAGGCACAACAGTATTAACTGCTCCAACAGCCCCTGGTAAAAGTAAACAGCCATACCAAATAGTAATGGTCTCGACCGCAACACAAATGACTCACATTCCACTTGCCTCACGTTTAGATGTCAGAGTGAATGATTAACCTCTGCAGTTTATACATTTACTGGTCACAGTCCACTCAAAACATCAAGGAGAGTGACGGCAAACTCAGAAACTAGGCATTTTTATACCTGAAGTAATCCTGGGAACACCAAATTTGAGTTAGGTAAACTAGACTTTTTGCCTCCTCTCTTTCAGATGAAACTGTTGAAAAGCAGCATTTCTAGGAAGCAGTTATGTGCACCATGCCAAGCACAGAAACTCTGCCCAAGACGACAGATTAATAACCTATAACATTTCCAAGCAGAGCAGGGAACAGAAGAGGGGCTCTCATGAATCTGATACATTGGTGCCTTCCAGAAATTAAAAAGCAATATGTAAACTGCTCCCGTGCCAGCTGTGTTTCTAAAGAACAGTTTATGTCTAATGCAGACCACATTATTGCCATTTCAAGCTAAGATTTCACTTAATTTATATAGACTGGGACAGACTGCAGCTGTCTGGGTTGAGTGCAAACACGCTGCCTGGGACTGCAGGTTGAGCACGTGAGGCTCTGCTGATACTGGAGCGCAAGCTCGTTTGTTTAGAAATGGAAGATCATAGCACCTACGGTTTTCCAGAGCTACTCACCTTTAAGAAAAGCAATGGTCAAGGCTGGCTTTAGACATGATTAATCATCTAAGAGTTGTACCTCACTGGTCTCTCAAAGCAAAATACGTGCTTAGTTCTGCAAGGAGATGAGAGCATCTGTGGAAGTCCCAGTACCCTCTTTTCACTGGGTTCAGCACAGGAAGGTTGGATATTTTTTTGTTGCTTGATCCCTGTAATGATACTATATGGAAAGGAAGCCATTATCAGGTTCTTGGAGGTTGGAGGGAAGCATGATTTTTGAAATCAAAAAAATCCCAAGACAAATAACACAATATACTTTTGCTGTGTAGCACATCCAACGTACTTTGCTAGATGACATCCTAAGATTACAAATTCATTTCCGACAGACTGGGGTGCACAAAAGTGGTTTCTGACTCACCTGTGTTTCATAGGCAAACCTAAAAAAGACATTTCATCTACCTGTGCCTCAGTTTCATATATATGAAATCATTTTCTGCAGGACAGAGTAGTGTCCACCTTGTGGTCTACAGCTAGACCAAAGGAAATGGTGCAGTGCCTACCTGAAGAACTTATGGCTGTACCTGCAAAGGTCTTAGGCAAGGCAACATCTAGCCTGTTTGCACTTACCTTTTGTGTTCCCAATGTCCAAAGGAGAGCTGTGGTCTTAAATGAGTCACCGGAGCAGAGAAAGGATGAGGTATGTGAGTGAAAGTCATGCCAGTGCAGAGAAGGGGAGATGAAGCTACTTTCTAAGGAACAGGAAGGTCCTTTAGGCATCTGCTTCAGGTCTACAGGGAGATGCAGATGTGAAATCAGGATTCACAAGCCTTTTACACAGATCCTATTTCTTAGCATATTCATTCAGGAAAGTAGAAGTCCAGGTCCTAAACCTCCATCCCATCCTTAGAGTGGGAGAAAGCTGCACAGCTCTGCTGGGTGAAACTGGGCTTTGTTGAAAGCTACAGCCTCTGACCCACAGTTTGGGTATTTAGCTGCAAAAGAAAAGTACCTCCTACCTGTGACTGTTACGTTAGAGTTTTCAGAGCCCGGAGGGAGCTATCTAAGAAAATAAGAGGACATCTGTGCTCCTCACAAAGGACTATATGTAGCCTTAGCCAAGGGGTCTTGTGCCCTGTTTTCCACAGTAGCCCTATCAACAGAAGCAGATCTCAGCCTCTGAAGTGGATCTGCACTCTCATGTTGAGGACATCTTCATGGGGACAGCTGCTGAACCCTCTGGATGCCAAATTCACCTGGTGAACACAGTAATCATACTAAATGAGAGACAGAAAGGGCCTCTTCTGGCTCCTGGATGGGACTGGCAGGGCTGAAACATTTCTTGCTGAACTCATCATGATCAGCCTTTTTTACCAGCTTGTGTTGCCTGATAGTATTCTGGCCTCACCTATGGGACTGGGAAACTTAAGTACTGGGATGACTCATTTCCAGCTCCCATGTGGGCATCAGTAGGAGCTGCTGCCTAACTGCTCCATCCTTCTGTGATGGCTGTTGGTCTGGGCTCATCTGGAAGCAACAATGGCTCCAAAGGAACTTTACTGTCATAAAGACTTTCTGTAACAGTGCCCCAGTGATATGGATGGGCTTTGGCAGGTGCTCTGAGACTCATTTTGACAAGGTTTTGACCCTGGTTATCATGTATGTCAGATGAGCTGTAGTAATTCTCCATGTATTTGCAGTCCCCTGGCATCTGCAGAGAGGATAGCAGTGCTGCATGTAGAGCTGAGCTAAGGGAGCACACTGCAGCTCCCATGGGCCCACTGGGCTCAACTGGTGCCTGGTGACACTCGCAACTCTCTGAGCTCTCACTGTAAACTGCCTGAGCTTGCCGTCACTTGCAACATATTTCAGGGTGGTCAGGGGAGCAATGAACCCACTCAGATGAAATTTTAACAAACATTGTTTCAGAAAATCTGGGGGTAGGTTTTGTGTTAGGTGGCAGGTTGAAGAGTTGGCTTCTTCTTCGTCTGCATCCTGGCAGCAGAGGTGCAAGGCAGAACTGGTGGAAGGCCGTTCTGTTTCCCCTTCTGCTGGATATCATTTTGCTTTACTGAATTGCTTTCTTTGGGACATTTGCTTGGGACAGGCTGCTGGAGTCAAGTGTTACATCCACCTCCTGACAAATGAGCTTGACATCGGAGTGACTTCAATTTTTTATAAATACCTATTGCCAATTTAATTAACACGTCAGCGCAGACCTGGAGTTAAAACTGAAGGGCACTGAATATTACTCTTCCCTTTTAAGGCTGGCAGAATTTCCCCTCTACATAGAAAAAGCTTCACACTTAACATTTTTCACTAGTATCTGTCATCGCGAGCCTTAGATTTTGTCTCTTTTAAGCCTGCATCCTGTAAAATCTTGGAATTGCTGCAGCTGTGTTCCCAAGCTACCCTCTGCAAATGGAAATTGAAAAAAGCACCCAGGCAGAGGACCTCCCAGATACACGCTGCAAAAACTGCTGGTTTACCAAAAAGACCCTCCTTGATTTGCCCTCCCCTGCCCTCCTCTGCCGTTGCTACCTTGCAGTTTCTGACATCCAGATAGTGGGAGGTCTGACAAACGGAAGAAGGCAGTGAGCAAGAAATTCCATTCCTGTTGAAATCAGTAATTCCTCCGCGCAGGCTGCTTTTTTCTGTGTGTGCTTTCTTTTGTGTCACTTCAAGAAGGGCTGTAATATTATTACTACTTTAAATATAGCTTGCCCTGGGGCGGGGAAACGCACAAGGAAAGAGTCAGCAAGCAGCCTATCTCTCAGAAGAAAAGAGCAAGCCTCGCAACACAGGAACTGGCTTCACTCAAGTGTGCAGTTTAGAAGTCAAAAAACTATTCCAAATACCACCATTTTGGAGGAGGCTGAAGAAAAAAAGGACACTAAACTGGCTAAACACGGTGAAGAATATGGTAAATCAGGGTACAAAGTGCACCTAATTGCAGTTTAAGAGCGGGCTCTGAAGTACCATGTAAGTCTTCCTTAAATTGTTTGGGTTTTTTTTTTTTTATCATAACATCTAGTTGTTTAATTTCCATTCTGAAGGCAGGCTGGGCCAAAAGGTGCAATTAGCTCTAAAAATCAGCATGGAGCAGAACATGTAATCTCTGATAAGAGGGTGAAAATGATACTGAAATACAACAGAAGTCAGAGACTATCAGCCGTATTATGGAAGATGAACTATAAATAAAAGCATATCTAATTATTTCTAGAGAAAGATGCTGGATGGAATCTTTAATCAACTTTCTTAATAGGGAAGTGAGAGCTCTGCTGTTTTGTATGACAGGCTATTTTAATACTGCTGTGTTTAAAATTGTGTGATTACAGTTACCAATAGCAATAAGATGTAGCTCCAGAGGGGAGTCCTAGTGGTTGCAAAAGTTTTTTCTCTTTTATTTCTCCAACATTTTTGCTCTCTGAAGCTTCAAGTCCACATTGTCTATCCTACAGCTTGGTTTTGCTTTTCAGCTGGATTTTCAATGTATGCCAACACTGGACTTCCTATGGAACTGAAAAGAAAACATTTCAGCTTTCGGAATAATTCTGGTATGTTTTTCTACATCACGCTAGTGGCAGAAATAGAGTCGACAAAATATTGTGCTCCCTCAACTTCTGGCATGGACAGCTGAGGAATATAAAGCCTGATGGTGACAAAGGGTGATTATTTCCTGTTTTTCACTACTTATCTCACCGGTTTCAGCCTTAGCAATGGATATTCTTTGTGATGAGGAGAGCTCTGTGAACCCAACTGCAAACTCCTTGGTACAAACAAATACTGAGAGAAGACTCTACAGAAATGTTTATGGAGCTGGAGAGATTAATATATCACATCTCTTTAACTTGACTGTGGACTCAGAAAACCTAACCAATCTTTCGTGTGAAAGTAGCATGAGTCCACCGTGCTACTCTTCCCTGTTTCAGGTTTCACAGAAGAACTGGCCAGCTTTGCTGACAGTGATAGTGATTGTTTTAACCATTGCTGGAAATATTCTTGTCATCATGGCTGTGTCTCTGGAGAAAAAACTACAGAATGCCACTAACTATTTTCTAATGTCACTTGCAATAGCTGATATGCTGCTGGGTTTCCTTGTCATGCCTGTGTCAATGTTAACCATATTGTACGGTGAGTATTAGCTGCATGTATTGAGAAGCTTTAAACATTGCATGCACGTGTTGTTTGTTACTATTATTTCCTTCTCTTACCATACCAAAAAAAAAGTTATCTCTCCATACAAGTTGAAATATATGTAATCAGTTAATGGATGCAAGGAGAGGTGAAGTACTTGAATCTTTTCCTACTTTATGTTCCTAGTTACAGGCATTTTAAACACAGTCCAAAACATTAGCTTAGTACTCAGTTGCTAGATGAATTGTCTCAAAGTATTTGTGAAGATGCTTTGCTCTCTCTGTTCTTTCATTTTTTTTTCAATATTCCTAACAAGAATGTAGGGTCCTGCCAGTTACTTTGCTCTGCAAATATGCACAGAAACACTAATGACTATCTCTAGATTCAAAGTAGGCAAACCCTTCAATTTTTTTTTAATGAAGTAATACAAATGTAAAGAATTTTCTTAACACCAACAGCCTGCTTAGTTACCTACTTACTAGCAAATTCTGGCATAGATATTGTGGAACTAAAAAAAAATGATAAGAATTAACTCTGCCTGATGTTTAGCAACATTTACAGATGCAAGGTTTCTTAAGAGATGTTATTTAAGAATTAAGTGAATAATGACTCACAGTTCATACCCTTGTAGGTGATTAATAGCAGATCTTCTCATTTTCACCAAAATCACTTGCAGCACAGCTCAGGTAGAAAAAAGCAGCAGCCTGTGTGTTCAGTACCAATATTGTCAGGCTGTTATAATCCCTAAACTTCAAGGAACGAGTTTTCCAGTGCCACAACTGACTTCCTACAGTTCAAGGAGAAGCCAGCGAGCATCAAGAGGAAAGTGAGGTTGTTCTCAAAGATTTCGATTGCTTCACTATTTTGGGACTAAAGGTCCAAGCACAAGCCTGTGACTCAAGAGAGATTTCATCCAGAAATCTGGAAGTTTTTTCCCCAGGTTCAGTATTTCTACGCAGACTGCCCTCGGTAGCAATTGCAAACTGTATTTGGCATGGACGAGGGTGTAACGCCGTGATTTATTGTACGAGTGGTGCAATTGCCTCTGGTGGGAGCGACGGCGTGAAAGAGCCGCGGGAGCAGAAACCGCCAGATGCGTGAGAGTCGCGACCCCCTTTCCGATCCTGCGTGATTCCCTCAGACATGCAACAGGGACTCCTGCTGGCCACGCTCCGCTGCCGAGGAAAGAGGTGCCCAAAACCCTCCCTCCTGAAGTGGTTTGGAGATCGGGACGCGGGAATTCCCGCACGGAGCGAAGCTGAAACCCCCGTGGCGGGGGTGGGCGGGTGGTTGCGACACCCTCCTTTGAGATCGCCAGCGAGGAGGGAGGAGCAGCAGGGTACAAAAGCCACCGGGGCTGGAGTGGGCAGGCTTTGCCTCCTCTCTCCCGGCTTTTTCCATTGCAAGGTCAAAAACGGGAGGTTTTTGCGGGGTAACTGGGGGTGAGAAACCATCTGGTGGTGCACACAGGTGCCAGAAGAGCCCTCCTGGCACGGTGCACCCTCAGTCTCCAGGATGACCATTGACGGTTGCAGAGGGAAACCTCGGCTTGCATAGGAGCGCTCACTCGGCCCCAGCCACCCAGAGAAAGGCCAGGATGCAGCCAGCATCAGCGACATCCCCTGTCTTGACAGTCCCGACCCCAAACCAGGGGCCTTTGCATCTGCCTTGCTCTGCTAGGGCACTCCTCTAAGGCCGTAGAACAAGGGTGCTCCACCACACGCCCTGAAACCCCTTGAAGGGAGATTGTGGCTGTTTTGCTCAAAAGAGAGATGATTTCCTTCCCAAGAGCTTTATGAATACCATGGACAATTCTTGTTTGAATTCCTTAGCTGAACCAGCCACATGTCAAGAGGAGGGTCACCAAAATGCTCAGAGGGCTGGAGCCCCTCTGCTGTGAGGACAGGCTGAGAGAGTTGGGGTTGTTC
>JANIJG010017553.1:0-23681 GCA_024611175.1 Megaceryle torquata | reverse complement strand
TAGGAAAAAGTTCTTTAATATGAGAGTGATAGATCACTGGAATAGGTTGCCCAGAGAGGTCTTCCATCCCTGGAGACACTGAAGGCCAGGCTTGATGAGGCTCTGAGCAGCCTGACCTAGTTGGAGATGTCCCTGCTTATTGCAGGGGGGGTGGACCAGATGACCTTTAGAGGTCCCTTCCAACCCAGTACATTCTATAATTTTATGTCTACCCAGACTGCACCCTTTGGGCCAGGCAGGCTTCTCCATCCACCCAACAGCACGAGGCTCCACTGGAAACAAAGACACCCACCAAGGCGGATGCATCCACAGAGCAGGAAATCCAGATTTGAACAACAGTGCTGATTCCTACCCAAACATGCATTCAGACGTGAGATGTCTGTGCTCCTGACTCAGAGACTTGCCTCATTCCAGTGTGGAGTAACTGTTGGGATTATTTGCACATGCTGCGTAACTCTGCTGCAGTGGAAGGACCAGGCATTTCAGAGGGCTCCTGACCAGCCAAGTGCTGACCTTAGACATGGCCTTGGCTGATGTGCTTCTGACAAGGCAGGATGGTTCACAGGGCCTTCTCAGAAACTGCCTGTGCCTCTCCTCTTGGCGCTTTCCTTGGCCTTTCGTTCAAAAGAGCTTCCCCATACCTCCTGTTACCAACAAGCAGCAGCCCAGACATCCTGGCCAGCTTCCCTTGTTTGCATCCTCACCTGAAAGGCCTTGTAAGAAAGCATTTATAATCTCCTGGATAGTACTAACCAATTACATCAGGAAGATCTTATCTCATCTACTTGACCTCCCTCTCCGCCTCTCAATTTGGAAATGCACAGTTGCACAAGTCTGTCCCTTGGATGGGACTCCCTGATACAAGCTCCTGGACCTCATGAGCTCTCATGGACCACAGGAAATCCCAGACCTTATAACTTTTTCTGTCTACCCAGTCCTTAAATTGCAGCCATGCTTTGTTTTGTTATTTTTTGTTTTGTTTTGTTTCATTTTGCCTTGGATAGGTGGAGGGGTACATTAGACAGTGGACAGAGCACAGCATAAGGCAAAACTGCCCTGTGCCATGCACCACTTAAAAAGTCCCAAGGCCTGCCTGGAGGATGTTATCTACACCCTTCTTAACTCTTTCTGCATCTGCAGTTGGCTCATCTCATGTAGTTTCCCCTTTCTTGGCCCTGTAGTCTTCAAGGTATCTTCTCTGATGGATGCTGTTTTATCCCTGCCCCATCCAGGTTTTAAGCAAGGACAGGAAGACTAGAAGGGTATGACAGATGTCTTCCCAAAGGCCATTAAAGCAAGAGAACAGATGCATGTTGTCAAGTGTAAAAATACGTTATGGCTTTTCACTGTCTAAACTGGCATGGCTTGACAAAGAGATGCTGCTGGGAAGACATCCCCTGAAAGCCAGCCCTCACACAGCACACTCCAGAGACTGGACTCCACGTTGGAAGATCAGAAAACAAGTTAAAATATACCCATAAATGGCTTGTCAGGGTCAGCTCACATGACACCAGTCCAAGAGCATCAAGAAATAGGTATCAGGGCTTACTGAGACTAAATTTAATGAGGCACAGACTGAGATCCTCTGCCTCTTCCTCTGTTGCAAATCTTATACCATATACCCAAAGGAGACAGGCACTCCCCAAAATACTGGTGCTCTCAACAATAGCAGCTTTTGGGATTGCCCTGTGCCACACTGTCATGGGCAGCTCTAAATTAAATCACCACAAGATAAGGACATGGCTAACTGCAAAATCTGCTCCAAGGAGAATTATTAGTGGTTCTGTGAAGTACTAGAAAGGCCTTTGAGTGAAGGTCCTGCAGGGGTCTGCTTAGCCTGGGTCTGCTCGGTACTGCTCCTAACAACTTGGACAGTGTATAGAGAGTGATCTTGCACAGATTTCCATAAGCACCAACGTGGGAGATGTTACAAACACTCAAAGGGACAGGATCAAAATCATCATCAACCATCTAGACCCCTGAAGAGAAAGTCTGAAATGAACAAATAACATTGGGGGAGAATGGATGCAAAGATGCACTTAGGAGAAAGAGAGCAAACCAATTACTGTTGGGGAAATTTGTCCAGGCTTCCGGAATGCTGAACAAGATCTGGCTGTCAAAAGGGATCATAAGCTAAGCATGCGTATGATATTTTAATACAGAAAGCACTCACAATTCCAGGTTGTGTAAGGATGGGCAGTCCCTGAGAGTCCTGTGAAGCAATCTTTTCTTTTACTTAGCAGTTGGGAGTCCTGTTTTGGTCACTGAATGATAAGCAAGATGTGGATAAATGAAATAGATTCCCAGGGCAAAGAAACAAGAAGCACAAAAGTTTTAAAAGCATCATCTGTAAGCAAAAGATAAAGGAATTGGCTTTGCTTAGTCTGGAAGAGAAAATGAAAAAGCTAGGCAAGACATGATAGCCATCTTCCAATAGCTTCCAGAAAGAACAGCAATTGATTATTCCTCATGTTTTGTGGAAAGAACAAGGAAAAAATGAATGATTAATTTGCAGCAGAGATGATGTGAGTTGGATATTGGTAAAGACTAATGTGTTTGCTTTGGATTGCTGTCTCCTGAGGAGCCTATCAATACTCATTGATACAGGGAATATCCTTATTTAAGCGTGTGGTGGGTACCTAGAGACAGGTGAGATAAATATCACTGGTATGCAATAAAATACATTTCTTTCATGAGCTGCCACTAAATCTAAAGCTTGAGTTTCAGAATTTAGGCAGCTTTGTCTATCAGCAGGTGTTAATAATGCAGTAATTACATGGATAACAAATCCTAAAACAAAATTGAGAACTTGCAGGTTTACAATAACAAAATTGCTTCTCTCTCCATAGATTTGCTGCCAGAATTGGTTAATTATAACATCAAGCATTATCATTATGCAAATAGAATTAAAAAGGAAAAAAACAAATGCTGCCTGCAGCCTGGGAAAGAAGGAGAGTTCATGCCACAAGCCACAGTCAGAAGGTTGCAAGCAAATAAAAATGGTTTCTTAAAGCAGTGTCAGGCAGCTTTTCTTGAAGGCATCACTTATTACCAGCTTCTTCTGCTAGAAGGATAGCTGCCCTAAGACATACCTGTCACCAAAAAAGATGTGAGTATGTCACTTTCTTAGCTGATGTCAACTTTGTCTTGTGCAGGGTACACATGGCCTCTACCTACAAAGCTCTGTGCCATTTGGATCTACTTGGACGTGCTTTTCTCCACTGCCTCCATCATGCATCTCTGTGCCATCTCACTGGACCGCTATATTGCCATTCGTAACCCTATCCATCACAGCCGGTTTAACTCAAGAACCAAGGCTTTTGCAAAAATAATTGCTGTTTGGACCATATCAGTTGGTAAGTGAAGCAATACCCCAGCATGTAATTGAAGATTTCTATCCTTTGAGAGGATTTGACATATATATTGCAATCTAGATCTGTATTCTCTGCCTGCAACATTTTGCTTGCCACAGTCTAAGAAGTGCTGTAATGTGGTAATTATGCAATAGAAATCAACAACAATGGGAAACTGAGGAGAAATGAGCAGCACTGTCACTGAAAGAATATACAGTAGTGATAGGACTACTGGGCTCAAGTTGGTTTTAAAGTTGTGTTTATTTCCCATATTGATTATCAATCATTAGCTTAACATCTGAAAAGAAAAAAATATCTCAACTGAACAAAAGATTTCCGTTTTATCTAAGTCAGTTGTTCCCAATTTCATATTAAGGTAATTTGCTTAGAGATGTTTCTTATGGGCAGATCTTTTCTGCCTTTCTCAGTGCATAGGGCAGGGTATTCAAGCATCCTATTTAGAAAGTTTTAGATACTCTGTGTGCATCGTAAATGAGAGAAGTTTCCCTACAGGACAGTTTAGAGTTGCAGCCTTGAATATAGTTGCCTTGAATAGGTGCCTTGAATAACTCCCTAGATGAATTTCTCTTTGCACTGACAAGACCCAGAGGCTTGAAACTACATATGCAAGTGCCACTCTTCCATTCCTGAGGTGGGACCACCCTCAGTCCAGAGCAGCTACATGGTCAGGAAGGTGGAAGGATCTTGGTGTTTGATGTTATCAGGGTTTTCTTCACATACATGGGGCAGTCATTGTCAGATGTATTGAAAGTACAGTTCCCTTTCAGCTCCTCTGGCTTTGTAGACCCCCTGAGCATTGGGAGCTAATTCAGAAGCAGAAAAAATTCAGTCTCTTGCACTGAAAGAGATGAGTGTTGCCAGCAATAAAGGTAATTAGACGCTTCCCTGACTAATACAAATCAGTGCAACTGGTAACTGTAATCCATTACCATTCTTCTGAGGGGAAGGAAAGGAGATGACACTCCTAACACTGCTGCCTGCCTGCAGCTCCCAATTGTCTCTCCTGGCCTCCCTCTTGA
The DNA here is from genome assembly GCA_024611175.1 of Megaceryle torquata. Classification (NCBI taxonomy): domain Eukaryota; kingdom Metazoa; phylum Chordata; class Aves; order Coraciiformes; family Cerylidae; genus Megaceryle; species Megaceryle torquata. Next base: position 19,288 of record JANIJG010017553.1, on the reverse strand, counting down.
TCCTGGCTCGGAGTCTGAGAAGAAGCAGTCTAGGATTTTTATGACTTAAAATAGCTGCATGACTTAAAATTGCCGTGCAGCAAAAAAGACTTGAAACCCTTTCTCAACAGGACAGTTCTGCATCCTGATTTAACAGCATCATGTATGGCACTGGGGTACATGTAGATGTCTAGCACGGGCCAGGTGAACTTCACCCTAATGCCTAGCTCTCAACTGTAAAAGAAGCCTACAGCAACTCAGATGTAGATGTCATCATTTAGATTGGATGAATCACACCTTTTATTTCTACAGTCACTTTTTTTATCAATCCAGTAGAAAACTCAAAACTTACTCTGTCCAGTTTTTCCAATCTTGGACACTGCTAAGTGCAAGTATTTTAATTGCATTCTCCATATAATATAAAAAGCTCCAACATTCCTTAAATATCTATGTACTACACTTGTCTGTATTTGTGAATGGTGCCTGTGCTTAGTGTGTGTGAAATTACTGTCCTTTTAAAACACAAATGCATTCACAGAGTAATCTGAATGACCATTCCAGGGCCGAGCCAGTGGCATCCTTCCTTAGAGAGTGGCTCACTGTCAGAGTATCTCAATTAACTCACTATTAAAATTAATCCAGAAAAACAAAATATTATTTAAGCTCTATTAGTTAAAACATTATTAGTTTATGGCCTGTAGCAGGAGGGTTTAGTTCTTTGATATATTGATATTTAATTTCAAACTATCCTTTGCAGCAATAACATTATTAAAACACCTTTTCTGCTTTCTAGAGAATATTCTTTTAACCAGAAAGATGATCCACAGATGTTAGTTGTTATTACTATGGCAAGTGACAGCAACACCATCCCTATTTATTTAATTATGAAAAATACAACATTTTTATTCGGGAGCACTTGAGTGTGGCAGGAGTGGAGAGGACAGGGTCCTGTTTTACTGCAGCTGGATGAGGACAAATGTAAGGGAACAGTGGATGTTAGGAAAATAGGAGGGTTGATAGGGTCAATTCCATCTCATTCACACATCACATGTTGTCAAAACATCAAAAAGTAGATTAAATAGTTATAAATGAATTCAGGAAAGTAGACTGAGGTATGCAGGAATGAAGAGGTGCTGAGCTGGTTAGCTAGTCCTGTGGAAGCAACGGGCATGGGGAGATGAGCTGAAGGAAAATGGGTCCATTCCCAGCCTGGCAACAGTGTCATGAATGAACTCTGGCAAGGGTGATGTGCTCCAGAGGACAGCCAGGGAAGCAAACACACAGCAAGCTATAAAGAAGCTGCCGAGCTCATCACTGCCCTGCTGGACGGAGTTTGCACCATGGCATATTGCTGTACTAACAGAATAAATAAATGCCAGTATTACAAGGAACCTTGATAGATCCCAGATCAGCCGTGTGACTTGCTGTTAGTTGGTCATTGTCCGTGTCCTCCTGATCTGCCACAATCCAACTCAGAATAGATAGGAAATGGTTTCTGAACAAAGAGGTGCTCAGTGTATCGTTTACCAGGCTCTCCGTGCCACTTAGAGTGGCAGGGCTATAAATTATTTAACTCTTTGCATTATCACATAGCTACAGCTAGCACAGGCAGAGAGAGATGGTGTCGGGCAGAGAGCGCTCTCCGCAGTGCACAGTGTGGTTGCCATCTCACAGACAAATTCAGAGAGGTGGGAGTTTCTCAAGAATTTGCCTTCCAGCCTCAGTGAGATATTCTCTGGCTTTCCCCTGCTCCTGCAGTTTGCAGATGAGCTGGTGCCCTGTGAACTTTCATGATGTACAAGACAGAGGGTAAAAAAGCACGCAAAAAAAATTAAAGATGTCATGTTGCCTTCCGTAGAGGTTCATCTTACCAGGGGAAGAGGAAGGTATCTGCTGATCAGAGATCCTCAATAGATCCCTCACTGTCAGAATCCTTAGTTCATCCTCTCACATAGTCCATTCTATATCCTCTTAGAGACATAGGTGGGCAGACCACAAAATTCAAGTCATGAACGCGCTATGATTTCATGTGGTGTAGTAATGTTTTCTGGCTTGTTCTCAGTTCCCATCTTATTAAGCCCTACCTTTCTTTTAATCGTGAGGATCATCTCTGTACACTGAGCTCAGTGACTCCAAAATCTCAGAATCACAAAATGGTTTGAGTTGGAAGGGACCTTCAAAGATAATCTAGTCCAACCCCCCCCTGCCATAGGCAGGGATATCTCTCACTAGATCAGACTACTTAAAGCCCTGTCCAACCTGTTCCCATGTGTCACTGTCCTCATCATAAAGAATTTTCTTCCTTATGTGCAACCTAAATCTACACTCTTCCAATTTTAAATCCTTGCCTCTTGTCCTGTCACTACAGACCCTGAGAAAAAGTCTCTCTCCACCTTTCTTAAAAGCCCCTTTTATACATTGAAAGGCTGTAATAAAGTCTCCCTGGAGACTTCTCCAGGATAAGCCCCAACTCTTTCAGTCTTTCTTCACAGGAGAGGTGTTCCAGGCCTCTGACCATTTTCATGGCCCTTCTCTCCTTTCTGAGTAATGATGAACAGTTCTGCATATTTATATGGGGTTGCCCCTTAACTAATGTACAACTCTTTGCTTCTTAGCACAGTATTTTGTCTGCTACTTTGCTGCCCATTAATTGAGATTTATGAGGACCTTCTGCAGTTCTATACAGCCAAAAGCTGCATGTCACCAGCACATTTACTCAGTTCCAGTGTCCATGCAGACAGGTCACAGATGGGCTGAACAGCACTGATGAACACAAAGGGCTGTTGGGACATTACCTTCTATTGCCCTCACTGTGGAAACAATTAAATCCTATCCTTTGTTTTCTGTCTTTCCGTCCATCCTTCTTCTACAAGAGAACATTTCTTGTTCTGCCATTAGAGTTTAGTTTCTTTAACAGACTTGGACAAAACAGTGTTGTCAGGGCTTTCTGGAAATCCAGGGATGTTGTATCAGCTGGATTATCCTTATCCACCTGCTCACTGACTTGTGCAAATACGTCTAGCTGATTTGTGGGGCATGGCTTCCAGATATTTGTGGGACATGTAGAAGTTCTCCTAGTGCTTCTAAGTCCATCCACATCTCTTCCATTATGACTCCTAATTTGTCTAAGTAATAGCACTTTAATTCACTACATTTGTAATTTTCATTTTATTAAGTAAATTCACAAATGTATTAGTGGATTTGATGAGAGTAGTTAATCAGTGGTCTTCCTTACATTGGCTTCAGTGATATATAAAGTATTTTAAAACAGCATTTTAAAAAAGCACAGATAATTATACTTAATTGACTTCTAAATCATGGCTTTCTGAGTTAAACAAAAAATTGTACTAACATTTGGTTTTGCATTTAGTGGAAGAGGAAGATTTTGCCAGCAGCCTTTCTTTCACTAGACCATGTAATGCCACAGGCAATTGGTTTAAAATGGATTCTAATTACTGTAACAGATTCTAATCGTGTCTTTAATTCTTAAATCATCCAGTACCCAGAGTGGCTAGATAATTAGATTATTTGTAGCTGTAGAAGGCATAAGCCCATGAAACCCTGAAAATTATTCCATTTGTTTTAAAGCACAGAGGTCATTACTGAGAACAGGTGTAAAAAGCCCAAGCATTTCCCCTTCCTAGAAAAAACTGAGTTGAATTTTGAATAGCATTTAGCTACAATCTATAGAATTGTAAATAAAGCCTATGATGAAAATACAAATAAAGCACCTCTAAGTCCTAAGTGGGACTAAGAAACATAATGCTCTGCAAGAAGCCAACAATGCATCATTCTCTCCTTTAAAAATCCTTGAAAGGACCACATAAAATAATTACAGTCAGGAATGTTAGGCCCTTATATATATATCACTCCTTAGTCCTTATTTCTCTCTATTCCTCTGTTAATGGTTTAAGTAATGTGAAGTTTTATGAAGCCCTTATCCTCTTAGCTGATTTTTCTCTTATCATTTCTCACTCAGCCTACACATCTGCTCACTGCCTTCAGGCAGTCTGCTCTCCCCAGTCACTAACAACTTAGATTTATCCAACACTTTTCACGCAGAAAAAAAAAGTCCAAAGTGAAGATGCATGAAGCTGGTGAAATATCTCCTATCGTGTAACTCTCTTAAAACGTTGTCATTGCTTTCGAGGCCTCAAAAATACAGAAATACTGTAACATTCAAAGCAACATTATGCAAAGTGCAGGGTGCAAAAAGCAACCTCCAGGCGTATGAAACAAGCCCCATGCAACTGTGCCCTCTGACAATTTGGCAGTGTGAAGCTGTATGGCTTACCCCACCTTCCCAGACAGCCTGCAGTTTCTCTGCGTGACTTCTTCCATCCTACAAAGCACAAATGGCCAGGGAAACAGCTGTGATGGGGAGAATACAACCACCAGCACCTCTGGATTGTGGTTTGTTGACAACTTTGGCCTCACTCCTCCTTCTGACGAGGACAGTTTTCATTTCAAAGTCTCTTTACTGTTTTCAAAAGGCACAAATAGCCAAGGGGCTGCAAGTTGGGAATCCCTGTTCTGGATCCACCCCATCCTCCGTTTCTTCCAGATGACATAATCTGCCAGTTCATTCAAGTCTGATTTAGGGATGGCTTGGCACAGGAAAAGACCACTTGTTATAACATGGAATATACTGCCAAAATACATAAAACTGCAAATAATTGCACACAGAACTGTACTCTGACAATGTAGATTTAAAATTGAGCACCTAAATTTGGAAGTGATGGAGCTAAACTTGAAATATCTGCTACACTACTCTCTTTACCATGTAGTCTTTCACTTTGCTTCCATTTCTTCTTTTGAAAAATTGGCTTTGCAGTCTTTGCATTATTTATAATAATTTCCTTAGTAACTTTTTTTTTTTTTAATCATAATCATGAAATCATATCCCAGAGAGTGAACATACTGTTTGCTCCTTCCAGCTGTAGGATCTCAAGGTCAAAATTTGTAGGTTTTGAGTTTGGGATCTTTTCCATTTGTGGATGTAGATAACACCAAAAAACCAACCAACCAACCAAACAAACAAAAGCCACAAAGATGTTATCAAAACTTGTAACACAACACACAGACAAATTTGCATTGACTATAATGAAGGGCCATGACACAAAATTTCATAAACCAAGTATTGGACCTTCATCACCATCTCACAAAACCAGGATCTTCATTATATTATTCTATAGAGACACAATGTATGAGCCTCAGTAGTCAGCATCAATTGTGCCAGCAGAAGGTTCATTGCCACACTGAGGATTTCACCAGCAGTGACAGCTAATGAGTAAAGAAGTACTTCATGAGTAGGTTGTCCGAGGGAAGTTAACATTTGATGCTGTGATGCACATGTCTGAGTTGACTAGCACATGTATTCTGGCTCTAAGACATTGCTTAAGATGCTTCTGAGAAAGAGACATAAATATCGTATTTACTTTCCTCATTGATGTAAATTATTCCTGTATTTCCAATGTAACAGCATCCTTTGCTTCAAATTTCTTCCCATCCACCAGACCAACATCTTATCACACGTATCTTGCTCTCATATCTGTGAAGGTTACAACAGCTTCAATTTTGAACTTGTATATATTTCTTTCTTTATCTGTCAAGGAGGTGTTACTAACCTTATACTTTTCTTCATGAAAAAATACTCAAAGGAAGGGTAATGATTGAACTGCTTTCTAAGTTCTCCAAATTTGGAAACTCAAGAGATAAAGAAACAACATAAAAATCCATAGAGCCAAATTTCCAAACCAGAGACACTGAGCAACGTGGCATACATCTGGATGGGGATGTGTATCAGCAAATGAAGAATAATTATTATGTATAAGTTTACCATTTTCTTACCAGGAGGAAATGAAGGCTTTTGCCTATGAAAAAGTCACACACTCATTTTGTGAGCACCAATTTTGCAAAAACATGCTGCTTTACAGGTGCAAAAAGAATGAGGCGTGGCCACAACATTTATGTCTGGCTTTTCTTTCAGTTTTGGCTTTATATTTAAGGGCAAGTTTTAAAGAATAAAGCTGTATTTTTATTAGTGGAGCTCCGTGGAAAGAACCTGGTTAGTCGAGGTACTGATGACAGAATTTGTTCATTGTCTTTTTTAAAAAACTAACAACAATAAAAAAAACCAACCCTTGTCTTTGCATTGAAGACCATAAGGACCATGTCCTTATTCCCCTTGAAGCTACTGGCAAAATAAGTATTAAGTTCAATTGGACCAGCCTGGCCCTATTATCAGGTTTCTTTGAACTGTTCATGGTTGGCAGCATGACCTATAATCAGACAGTCTCTGTTCATAGGATATGTCAGAATAAATGGAATGTTATAAGAAAAAGGCAGTAACAGTACAGTGCTTATTACAAGTTATTCCTCCCTCTCTGCAAGGCTATATTTTTTAGCCAGTCGTGTACCCAGAACATTGTGCAATGAATACAAGAATCCAGAATGGTTTCCCCATCCAGAGGGGGAAGGATGAGGCTGAATCCGACTTCAGGATACCCTTTTCTGCAGAAAGTGCTTTGTGACATGTTGCAAAATGCAGAAAGGACATGTTTGCAGGCCAGCTTTGATCTTTTACCAGTGGGTCCCTACAGCAGTACACGCTCAAAAGAGGTTCCTATATTGACTAAGAAATTACTTGAGCATCTCTAATCTGAGGAACTGGGATTTCTGCAGAGCAGAAGCCACATGCAGTATAAATGAGCAGAAAAGGAGTGCACAAGGAATCATGTTAGGATTTATAAACTTTGTCATCTGTACACTGTAATTGCATTTAATCACCTTCTAAATTAAAAATAGTGTTGTTAAAGTAGCACTGTATTGCGTAAAAGAAAATGTCAAGAACAAAGACATTTCCATTCATTTTAAGATTATACAGAGCAATTTCAGAGCTTCTTCTACGTATTTTAAAAAAATAAATTTTATTTAAGCCAGATGTTACATTTTATAATGTTAAGAAAGAGAAACGCATCACAGAATTCTGCTTTAAACTGAAATCCTTACATTTACCCCAATGAGCAAGAACACTGCAAACTACCCCATGCTCAGGCTACAGTTAATTTTCCCCATGCATTTCCTGGCCCATGCCATTGGCATCATTTCTAAGCAGAAGCCCAACTAAGAAAAGTCATGGCTTTTGTCAGAGCTGAGACAACATATTCCTAGTTACCTACAGCAAATTTACAAATACCTGTCAGGTGATTTTTCCTATGATGTCTTCCAGTGTCATTGATGGGAAACAGGCTGTTAAATTGCTATGACATCCTGAAAGCAGGCTGAGGCATTGCAAAAAAAGGCACTCTTTTCTTGGACCTGTGTATTTCCCAGTACTCTCAGTCCTGCATTCATGTTGAAAGTAAATCACACCCACTGGGAAGACTTGTTTTCTTTTGGCAGAACATAACCCTCATTATGATTTTGTATTTGATCTGAGTTTTGAAATGTCAAATTGACCTCCACTGCTAGGATCATAGCATGAGCTGAATTGCGAGTGTCCTCAGATAGTAAGTATGTTGTGGTCTTAGGTCTCAGGTGAACTGTGTGAGCAGAATAGCTTTCTCCTTACAAGCACAGAAGTGCCCCAGAGTCTTAGGTTGAATGTTCCCAGGGTAAAACCAGCCCTGCCTTGCATACCACTGCAGGACATGAGCATGTCCCTCCAGCATTCAGAGTAGCCTTTTCTTGTTGCATGGGCAGCTCACGGTTGTTGGGGTTTTTTATCAATTTTAAGGTGGGTTGTGACATTTATCAGCAAGATGAACCTAGAGATTATGTCATAGCACTTACACAGACACTTCTAAATGGGAAATACTGGCAGATATGATCACTTTTTCATCTCTTTTTCAACCCTGCCGTCATGTGACCAGGGCACTGACTGATTTAACACAAGAGCCATTCAGTCAGGGGAAAGGGCACTGAAGCATAAATCACAGGATCCTGAATTATGATGTTCAGACCAGAGCAGGTCTTTAAACTGCTCCTCAGCCTGCTTTTCCTTCCAAATTATCCATTGCTTCATGACATCTACCCCAACAACTGTCCAGCCACTGGTGCAGTCTCCTTGTATAACTAAGTATGAAGCTGACCGTGTGCTTAATCATCAGTCTCTGCAAGCAACCACAAAAAGAGGCATGGAGAGAAAACACAAAGGTCTGGATTGAAGTGAGACCTGGTATGAGGTCTAGAAAATCCAGTAGAATTACAGCTCTGTTTGCCTGTGCCTGTCAGACTCAGTGCAAAACTGTTGCTAAAAATAATTAAACAACTTCTCTGATAGTTAGATTCAATCTCCTTTTAACCTATACAACAAGTCAAGCAGTACTGCTGGAGAAATCTCCAAAAGATACCAACAGAAATCTCTATTCAGTTCAGTGAAGGATTAAGGCAGAATTAAGTAAATTACCAGCATTCAACAAATCATACCAAGTAATAATGAAAAGCTCAGAAGTATAAAATTTGGGCTAGTAGAGGATCTTGTCGCTTAGACTGTTTCTGGAGTCATCACATTAGTTGCTTATAATACTGGGCCATCTACAATCTTTCCATAATTTCTATTTTATTGCTACTATATATACTAATTTTTTTTCAAGCATACCTGTGTACATAGTATGTATAGAATATAATAAATTAGTGCTGAGGAGACTTCAGGAACTTCATAGCTAAAAAGGCAGAGTGCTAACATGTGATCTGGGAAGACCCTGTTACACACATACGGTATTCCTTTCTTTCTCCAAGTACAATCATCCCCAGATATATTCTGGAGGGCTGCACAGTGAACACTGAGCAGCCATGTGACATGGAATACAGAAAGGTCCTGTGATAAACAGAAGGGATATCACAAGTGGCTGGAGCTGACCCCACTTAGAGGCTCGTTTCCTTTTCAAATTAACCTAATTACCTAAGCCAGTGACAACTGTAAATTTGTAACTTCTTTTGGGTAGAAATTAAACCATTGCTACAGGGAACTTAAAAACACCAATGCAATTTAAACAACATTAACTGAGCACACAGAAGGAAAAAGAGTGTTTGACCTGCTCTGGTTCGTTTCAATGAGCCACAGAAGGATCAGGTTTGTCCATCCAGGAGCTTTAAATAAGTAGCACCTTGTCCCTCTGTGCAGGGCTAGGCTGGAGACCTGTGGCACCTCTTGCAATTTTTCAGACTAAATATTCAGGTCTTTATCATAAAGTCAGTTACTTCTAATAATTTCTAATCACCATGGATAAAGTGGTTACACAGCCATCACCAGCCTACATTCCCTGGAGGAGAACATTAAGCTCAGGTCCCTCCTGAATCCCAGCTGATGGCAGGATTGTAGCTGCTGTCTGGCTACCCTGGACTCAGGCTCTGATCAGCCAGGCGAGCCACTTCCTCAGCCTCCTGCCCATGCTCAGCCAGACACTGTGTTACTCTCTACTCTTTCCACGCTCAGGGAGAAATCTCAGTCTCACCAAAGATCAGACTGCAAAGATATCGGTAGTGTAAATAGTAATAAGGACTTAAAATAATTTTATTGCTATATTAGAACACACACCACCACCACCACCCCCCCTAGATATTTGCAGCTGCAGTGTGATTTCACCTAGGTGCTGTGCATGTGACACACCATCTCCTCTCCATCCTAGCAGGGCTTCCTTACTGGGAGGCAGGGATTAAAGTGCAGGTAGATGCACAGAGAAAGCTGCAGGCCATGTATATATAAGGGGCTGGCACATGTGCCCTGTCACCCTCACATGAAGTACAATGCTATCATTGCTGAGATAGATACCAGGGCAATGTGCAGGTAGAGGAACCCTTCCAGGAGACATCACCAGGCCCATACAGAACTATAAATGCTACTGACAAACTGCAGGGCTACAAAGCTTGAAGAAATCTGTACTGTTACCCTATACCCTTTCTACCCTATGTACTTGAGAGCTGACCAGACATCTCCTTTGAGTGAACAGATGCATCAGCACTGATGCACTGCCAAACTGCAATCTAAAGGTTTCACAGCCCTGGTGATTTCATCTTGGATGTGTTATAGCAATGTCACTGCTGAATCACTCACATAAACATTTCTTTGTCCCACCTCTAAGGATGGGCTAAGTGTTCACCTGGGGTGCACGGGTACAGGTGAAACAGTTTGCTCCACATCGCACAGTGGCATGCTCCTTACTGCAGATCAGGTTGAGTGAGTTCCTCTGGATCAATAAAGGGGAAAAGTATTTTTATTCTCTATTATTGGCTTTTAACCTCCTGGACATAGAGGAGATAAACAGCTCTGTCTGCCCTTCTGCTGCAAAAGCAAGCCCATATGCTTTCTTGCCCCCCTCTTCTTCCCTGTAGATGCATTTCTAGTAACTTCTATTTGCACAATAATCTACACAAGGCAAAGAGACTTACTTTTTATCTAAAAGTTGACACACCAAGTTTAGGGTTGGGATTTTTTGTCATCTTTCTTCAGGCTTAACATCACTGAACTACTCAGAATCAGACTTTGAGGTCTTACCAAGCAGAGTAAAAGGGAGATTCATAGAATCCATGGGAGACCTGTGGAAGAATCTGGCATGTGGTACACATTAGTTTGTCCTTTAACTATAATGTGCAAAAATTTATTTACTGGGCAGCTTGGTATTTCTTACTTATTTAGGAAAATTCTGTGCCTCAGTAAATATAAATGATATATTAAACAAACAGTTGGAATTCAAATATTATGTGTTGTCTAAAAATAAAATTTCTGCATAAACTGATAAAGTATTTCAATATTCTGAGCTTTCCACTAATCAAGAACATACTCTTTCTATTTGCTGACCCTAGATGTGAAAGTTTTACCTGCAGGTGCCCTGTACAGTAAATCACCAGTGTGCTAACTCCAAGCAGAAATACCTCTACTCTACACAGCCAGAAGCATTGTAGAGCTTCAGTTAAGATGAGGTAACTTGCAGTCAAGGGCTAAGGAGGTCATTACCTGGGAATCCCTACAAGCACATCAGGAAATAACTAAAAAACTGTAATATTCAAATGGATACTAAGACTAGCTTTGGGAAGTGTGACTGTCTCCTTGCATATGAAAGACCAGCTATCCCCAGCAAGTTCTTGGCCCTTGGAAGCTTCCCCACTGCAGTCAGCAGAAAGTGAAGGCAGCCTGTGCAGACAGACCTGTGCTGGCACTATATTTGGTCTGGTTACAATAGCAAGACTCTATCTCAGCTTGTTCAGTTGAAACCACTGGTGTCTGTTCACCATTGCTCCTTGCTGCACACATGAATGGCATCATGTGAAATTCCCAGTGCCTACATCCTTTCTAAAAATAATTTTCTTCAGGACATTAATAAATCTTTCTGTCTTTCTAGTTATTTGATAAGTGTAGACTTGTATCTATCCTGTTAGTCCCTTTAGTGACTGGGCAATCATATTACACAGAAGGATAATAACTTAACCTGATTTAAGATAGCTCTGAGAAGCCAATAAGCACCTTGGCAGAAACCTCTGCCCAAACCAAAGATAATATCACTAGCTGAATAGCAAAACCTGTATGGGTGGAGAGACTCCACTGAAAATGCCATGGAAAAACCTGTGCTCAGATGCTCAGAAGGATTGGAAAACCCAGCAAAGAAACAATGACCAGACATGAAGTACTCAGAACTGCTGTAAACAAGTCCTGCAGAGAAGCTAAGAAACAGAAATTGGGTTGTGTATAGGCAGGACAAGCAATTAAGAGCAAAGAAACTGCTTCTTGCTGTTGGATTCTTGGTGCCTCTAGGAAATAAGGCTGCATGCACATTTTCTAAGGGAACAGGATTAAACCAAAGCAACAAGTGGCTTCATCAGCGCTTTCCTCTGATAACTCAGCCCACCCTGCAGGTCTGGATGTCTAAGCAGTTGGGTCAAAAAGGGGTAACTGTCCTCATTTCTTACTCTGTCTTCCCTGTATTCCTCCCTCTGATTCTATTTAATTTATTAGCATGGTCCTACAAATTAATTTGCACAGACATATATCTGTACTTGTAAGAAATAAGCTTTAGGACTGAGACCATGAATGAGAAATACATGAGGAAGACACTGAGACTTTTCTGATTTTGTTTTTCTAAAATGAAATAGACCATTTATGGCATGACATTATTATAAATTATAATTTACAATAATTTTCTCATATTAAAAAATGGCTAAATAATGTTTCCTTAGACTTTTTCTGAGCTGCCAACAACAAAGCCATTTCAATATTTATAGAATAATCCAAGTATCACCCGATACCCCCTACATGAAGTTAAAGTTGTTTTCCTTTCTGATATATTAAACAGAACATGTGACCAAATACAATGTTCCAGGGGAATGCTACAGAAAACTCTCTCTGTGTGCCCTCAGATAAAAAAACTAGATTTGACCTATAGACAGCAATAAGGGAAATGGCCTGGACGTGCTCTGACTCCAGTCCTGTGAGGATGGTGCCTTGGAATTCAGAAAGGAGACAGTGCTCTTCCAGCACTGTGACTCACTTAGCTCTTGAGGAAATCCATCTGAAAGCAAATACTACGTGGGGATTTGTGAGAGAAAGCTCCTCACCCAGTCATCCCCTGAATAACATGCTTACCAGCTGCTGTGGAATTGGTCCGTGCTTGTCTATCTCACAAGGAGAAATACTAGCCCAGGTCTTTGGGGACACCACCACACTGACTAGGAAGGGAAAGAGTTTTTTAACATTCATGCTAACTAGATGCAACCTCAGATGGTGGCTCCCAAACCACCCAGAGCTTTTCAACATCCCCTGTAAACACGTGGAAATTTCTGATTCTTCACTGCCACCCATCAGCAAACTGCATAACCTTGCTATTGGCAAAGTAGTTGGCACTATTTGCATAGCAACAAAATTATAACATGAAAGGTTTGTCATGACTGGAAATGAGTCAGTTGGGAAATAACATTTTCAAGTTCATGCAGAAATCAGTGTTTTCGGGTCTGAGGAAATGATGACTCCTATAACACTGAGTGCTACACTCCAAGCAGAGACATGGAGTCAGATTGAGCAGCTCTTCTGTAGGTGTTTAAATGAAAGTGCACAAGTAGTTGTTGCTAAACTCTGGCTCCTGATATAAGCTCCAGACACATTTGCATCCATGATACTTGGAGGAATATATGGTCCATGGTCCTCCTACAAGCATCTCACTGTGATTTGTGTTCCTAGGGCAAGCAGACATCCACACAGGGCACCATGGCAGCCAAAAAGGAATAAGTATTATTTTGAGTGGTTATTTCAGTCCAAACTATTGAAAACAAAGTAATGGCCGTGTTGCACCAAGGCAATTTTTATACACTCTGAAACTGAGAGTACATTGTACACCTTGAGATGTACCATGTGCATATGCATGGATGGCTGTTTGTTGTTTGCTTGTGCAGATGTACCAAAGGAGGTCAATCTCTGAATACAGAGAAGCACCAGATACCAGGCATGGGCTTTTTAGAAGAAATTAGACAATATTGTTACAGTGCTTGAAGGAGAGATAGGCCTTCTCCAAGCAGAGCTTCTCTGCTCTGTGTAGGGGCCCACGATCTGGCCCATGACCTGCATATGTCTGAATCAACGTGACTGCCGAAACCTGAGCAACGGAGGCTGTTTTCTTTCTCATGCAAAGGTGAACAAAGGTGCTGAAAGGTGTTGAGAAACTGCAATGACATTTCTAGAAGGTATTTCCTATTCCTTGGACATTTATTAAGGCATAGCAATGCTCATTTGTATTCAAATCAACTGAAATGAATAAATGGAGGTGAAAGCACGGGACTGACAGTTTCTGCTTGAAAGAGACTTCATGGGAGGAACCTTGACTTTATCAGTTCACTCCCCTCTCCTTCTGTTCATCCTAAGTAGCCCACGTGTGCCACCCTGCAGGGCATATTGTAAATTCTGGCTTTGATTCATTGACAGTCTCAGCAGCTCAAGGCAGCTACAAACCCAGTTTACCTGTCCAGTTAAAGTGATTTTATGACTGCTGTATATCCCTGAAGATTTGCAAGCCAGCAATGTGTACCACTAAATCAGCCTTTGTCAGTTTTACCAGGCTTTTGGAGACAACAGCAAGAAGGATGCTATTGCTTTACTTCTTAACCTTTGGTGTTTTCAAAAGCCTTTTGTCATTCTGAAGTTGTGCCCAAATGGTTGAGGTTTAATGCAGGATTTATTACTCATCTTTATTGTTTGGGTTCTGTTTTGTGGTTTATTAAAGTCCATAGAGTTTGAAACAGCCACCTGTACATAAATCAAGCTATATAAATAAACCACCTTCTACCAGAGGAACATAATACTTAGGGTTTGTCTTCAAGGGAAAATGTTCTGATATAAGTGGGAATGTCAACTGGAAATGCAGTGGCTAATGTACCTCCAGTGCTTGAATGGATGATCCCATTCTGTGCTGAGTGTTTCTTAATGCCTCAGCCTAGTTTGATTTGGAAGCAGAGTAAGATAAACCATAAAAAGGCACTCAGGGGATATCAAGATTTTTTTTTTCAGACTGACCCTGAAATAGTGGGAGCCAGGGATGTGGAATGGGCAGACTGTGGAATGGATGTTCTGCTACAGCCCTGCCAGGCTGTCTCCTCCAAATCTACTGTTTGCACATGGTCTGGTTCCCAAATACCTGCTTGTCCCTACCTTGTAGCTCTGCATGAACCTTTCTTGTGAAGCTGATTTTCTTCTCTTGACATTTGAATACACAGGCACCTGTGTCTTCTCAAACATCCACAGTCACCAAGGGCAGGGAGCTGGAAAGCAAGGACAATAAAACCAGCAAGCAATTATACATTTGAATCATCAAGGAGAAATAGATCAGTCAGCTTTGATTTCTAAGCAGTGAATTCAGTCAGCTGCAATAATGCTAATACAGCTTAGACCGGGACCTTTTGTTACATGTCTAGAGGATAAACAATCTTGACCAAATTTGAGTGACACGTGGGTGACATACTTGGCCATGTGTGATGCTTCCTAAAAACCCCATCAAAATAGTGGATGTGGGTTGCACATGGAAGCTCCTTTATTTACATTTTAAACATGACTGCCTTTGAATTTGGTCCCCATGTCCTCACTGAGATTAGCTATCCTCATGCTATGGAAGCCAGAAGCCAGCTCTTGAAGAGGGACAAACTCTTCCTTTGGGGAGGGGAGCAATAAGTTTAGACCTTGTAGAGATCTGAGAAGATACAGCTGGCCTGGAAGTTAATTTATTCCACGCAGGAATTCCAGATTATCATTTGTGGGAGCCCCTGCATCAGCTGAATTGGTGTGAACACAAAAAATTGGTTACGGCTGTCAATGTTCTCTGCTACCAACCTGTGGTAACTCTGGTATTTTCAAACTGTGTACAGGTCTGTTCCCTGTGGCTGCAGGGGCAAGATGTCCTGAATGGTCATTCCAAAAAACTTACATGACTAGCAGTGCTGCTACACTGCTGTTGTAAACAGCACTTATGCACTTGTTAAAGGAATGACAAGGAAATATGGAAACTCCAGCTACAAGCTGAAATTCATTCCCATTTTTAAACCCAGAAATCTGGATTTAGATGCCAGTCTCCAGAAGCTGCTAATGACAAAACAAAGCAGGTGGCGAATTGCTGCCCTTGTATTTTGGATGAGGAGTTGTAACTGACTTGGGCCTTCTACTTGAAAAAGCTTGCAATTACGCTAAAATTTTCTTCTTTCTAATGCTGCTGCCTCTCCTCCCATGCCTCCTGGTGCAGCTGAACCATAAGGTCTGTTGTAATGAAAGGCATCTTTTTACCCTGCCAATACTATTGTTTATTTTATCTCTCCAGCTCACACTATGTCTTTGAATGAAATGAAAAACAGTCCTGTGTTATCAGCACAGGGCAGAACCGGATGGGAAACTTGTGTTATTGCTCTGACTAGTGCTGCGTCTTCATGCAGCTGAAGTGTAATGCTGGGAGGTGCTGGGTGCCTTCAGTATCCCTTCAACTCATCCAAAAAAGAAAAGGAACTTCAAAGCATTCCCCATTTCCCTGGAGGTGTTTAGCACCCCAAATTACTCCGCTGTGTCTGGGCAGCAGGTGACTTCTCCCTCCAGGATGTCAGTTGGACTGACTCAGACCTTTGTAGACAGCAGCTTCCTTGGAGACACCGGAGGTTTCCATGAGCTTGACCCAGGAGCTGCCACACCACACACTGCATTAGTTTGTATCTCACTCACTGGCTTCTCATAGCCCAAATTCAAGCATTTAGGGTTTGCACAGTCTTGGAACAGAAACAGAAAGAGCAATACCACAGGCTCTCCACCAGCTTCTGCCCTGGGCAGATAAGAACAGTAGTCTTGTAAATTGGCCCAAGGCATTGCCATGACTCAGTTCAAAGCTGTGCAGATAAAATAAGCTACAGTGATGTTAGAAAAATAGAGAGCCTTGCAGAAGCTCCAGAAGTACAAAAAGAATGGAACATTTGAAGAGAATAATAGCTTCATATTCTTATTACTGTTATTGTTACTGTTTTGTACTGCGCCTGGAATCCAGTGTCTCTCTCTAGGACTGGAGCTGTATACTGGGCACTGGAAATGGGTGAAATGATGAGACAGCCTCTGCTTTTAAATAGCTCCCAGTCTAAGCACCAGAGTGGGAAGAAGGGAAAGGAAGGGAGGTAGAGGGAGATACCATTGAAGTGCTGATGTTGATGGGATGAGTTTCAGGTCTCATCCATGAACCGGTAAGGACATTCTTGGGCACAGAAGGGCCAAGGTAGGGCACAGAATCATCCTTCTATCATAACAAATTATTCTCTAATTAATTTATTATTCCTTAAAAGCCAGATTCAGCATCTGAGATTTCTCTTCAAAGATGCAAAGGGGACTGAAGCTCCCAGCCTATGCTAACTTTCTGCAGGAGTCAGACTCCTAACTGCCCTTAACCAAACATGGCTGTAATACGGCTCCTTGCTTCACAACTCCGCTTTCGCTGTCTTCACAGCACATCATCCCTTTCACTGTCTGATAAATGCTTCTCTTGGATACACAGCATCCATTTACGGGGAGGAGACAAATATTGGAAAAAAAACCCCAAGCCAACAACCAAAGAATCAGCAGCTGTTTGATTTTGCTCAGATGGTAGCAGCATTTGCGGAAGTCCCTGATGAAATTGCTTGAATCAGACAGAGCAGTCCATGGAGAACGGACATCATCACCTGGCCTTGCCATTCATGACAGGGCAAGGAAGCAGCACACGCTCCAGGGGAAGACAGGGTTTGCATGGCTGTCATTGCCCTCAGGGCTGTGGTTTGAGAGGGCAGCCTGTAGTTGTTGGCAGAACTGTGCAGGGACCTTTTCAGTCCTGCAGTGTGAACTGTATCTCAGGCTGCCTCATACTGGTGTCTCTCAGTGCTTAATTTGTCCCGATCGTTCCTCCAGCCGTTGCTATGGAAAGTTTTTGTAGCATTTAGACTGTGTTGACTGTATGGAGATTATGGGGAGAAAAGAAAAAGATCCAGTGAAAGATTACTCTCAGACCTATGAGAAAAATTTATCTTTCCTTTCTTAAAATCAGTATTTCACAACCTCCTCGGAAACCAGTACTAAAAGCACTTTCAATCCTCTTATAAAAAACACCTGAAGACCAGTCTTAAGCCACGCCAGAAAAGAAAGACATGATATCATCTTGATCAGAGTTGATAAAAGCCTTTGCCAAGGTGGCAGGAAACAAAGAGCATATGTGGGGATCATTACAGGGAGGCCGAGATCAAAAAAATATATGGAGTTATGCTTTTGTTACTACCAGGTGTTATGGCACAGTTGGATGGAAGCAAATGTGTTCTACCTGCAGCTGAGGTTCTTTTGAAGGAGGGAGGATTAGAGCAACTGCACAATCCCAGGTAACGCCAGTGCTGCGTTGCCTTTCTTTGCTGGGACATTGTAATTGTGGTGGCAGCACAAATGCCAGAGCCTGGCAGACTACAGCTTACTTCACAAAAATCAACATCTGCAAGACCAATGTTTCACACAGCATACTTTCTTAGTGTGGCCCCAGTAAAATGTCACAGGTCTAGAAGTGTGTTGGTGCTGAAATATGAGTTGCAATATTTTTCCTTCCCCTGTGTAAATTCAGTTTACTTTGGGATGTCAATAAATTGTGGCTCTCTTAGTGTTCATTTGTGTCCTATAAGCACTTATGCTTTGAGAAATGATCTGTGTATAGCTCTAAGTGTTTTGTTCATTTTTTCCTGGAGATTGGAAATGGTATTTTTTATTACTGCATTGAACCTCTTCTTTCTCTAATCCACCTTCAGGTATTTCCATGCCTATACCTGTCTTTGGACTACAAGATGACTCCAAAGTGTTTAAGAAAGACAGCTGCTTACTTGCGGATGAAAGTTTTGTCCTAATAGGCTCTTTTGTGGCATTCTTCATCCCTCTAACCATCATGGTGGTTACCTACTTTTTAACTATCAAGACGCTGCAGAAGGAAGCTATGCTATGCGTGAATGACATTGGCCCAAAGACCAAGTTTGCTTCATTTAGCTTCCTCCCTCAGAGTTCCCTGTCCTCAGAGAAACTCTTCCAGCGCTCTTTGAACAGAGATGGGGGGACTTCTGGGAGAAGAACCATGCAATCCATCAGCAATGAGCAGAAGGCTTCCAAGGTTCTTGGCATTGTCTTCTTTCTCTTTGTTGTGATGTGGTGCCCATTTTTCATCACCAATGTGATGGCCGTAATTTGCAAGGAGTCATGCAATCAGGAAGTCATTGGAGAACTACTTAATGTATTTGTTTGGATTGGTTACCTTTCTTCAGCTGTCAACCCACTCGTATATACGTTGTTCAATAAAACCTACCGCTCAGCTTTCTCTCGTTACATTCAGTGTCGCTACAAGGAGGAGAAGAAACCTTTCCAGCTGATATTAGTGAACACTATTCCAGCACTTGCATATAATTCCAGCCAGCTCCAGCTAGCACAAATGAAGAGTCTGAAAAAGGAGGCAAAAATGATGGCTAAGGATTATTCAATGGTCACGATAGGAATACATCATTTGGATGGTACCTCCAAGGCAAGTATCAGCCCTGGAAATGAAAAGGTTAGCGGTGTGTGATGGTCAGCTGCTGCCATGACAACCACTATGCTGAAAATTTCACTTGGCTATGAGAAGCTCTGAAAGCTTAGGAAAATCAGCCCTGCTCAAGAGACCCTCCAATAACATCAAGTACGCCTCATATTATCCTGTGGATGGAAAGCAGGGTTGAAATGGTATCAAATGTGCAATTTTTTTTCATACAGTACTTTGGCTGTTTTAAGCACAGGCTTTATTAAACTTATTTTTTTAATATTCTAAAGGATATATTT